>APFE030004375.1:362923-407288 GCA_000404065.3 Pinus taeda
CTGACGGAGGAGATGAGACGGAAAAACATGGACAACCAAAATGGTGATGCCTTGTTGTACGAGGATGGTCCCAGAATAGAAACAAAAATAAGTCATCGAGTGGGAGATCTAAATCTAGAGGGAGATCTAAATCTCCAGGAAAACCTACAAAGGTGGTGTGCTGGAAATGCGGAAAGGAAGGGCACTTCAGAAGGGAGTTAAATCTAAAGCTAATGACAAAAGAAAGGGATCTGACGATGCTCCTTCTGCAGAGGCGAAAACCACCTCAGATGAAGGTGGGGATGTGTACTTGGCTTCTTCAAGTACACATGTAGATCATGAGGCATGGTTATTGACTCAGGTGCATCCTTTCACTTCACTCCCCATAGAGAGTGGTTCTGCGAGTATGAGAAATACAATGGTGGTGATGTCTTCTTAGGAGATGATAGGAAGGCTAGAATCATTGGTCGCGGAAAAGTAAAGTTGAAGTTGGAAGGTGGAAGGGTTAGAACCCTTCCGAGTGTTCTGCATATCCCTGCGTTGGCCAGAAATCTAATTTCTGTAAGCAAGTTGGATGATGCTGGTGTAAAGACAGTGTTCGAGAAGGATACCTGCAATATGGTTCGAGGAGCACTGGTATTGATGCGGGGAGTTCGGATTGGAACTCTGTACAAGCTGCAAGGTAGCACTGTTGTTGACGGGTGCAATAGTTCTATGGTTCCGGAAAATGGAGCAGAAAATCTAGTGGCTCTGGAGAGAAGACCATGCTGTGGCATCAAAGGCTTGGACATATTGGAGAGAAGGGCCTTCGAATACTTCATGGTAAAGGTATGGTAGAAGGTATGAGTAATAGCTCTCTGGATTTTGATTTCTGTGAAAATTGTGTATATGGGAAGTAGAATCGGGTGAGTTTCCCCTCTGGTGGTAACAGGACGAAACATATATTAGAGCTTGTGCACAGTGATGTGTTTGGACCTGTGAAGGTTCCATCACTGGGTAAGTCTGTGTACTATGTATCATTTATAGATGACTTCTCAAGGAATACATGGATATACTTCCTTAAGAAGAAATATGAAGTCTTTGACAGGTCTAAAGAATTTAAGGCTCTAGTGGAAAACAAGACAGAGAAGAAGATAAAGGTGCTGAGGACAGATAATGGTGGAGAGTTTTGCAGTAAGGAATTTGAAGAATTCTGTAAGAAGTGTGGTACAGCACGGTAGAAGACTACTCCATATACACCTCAGCAAAATGGATTTGCAGAAAGAATGAACAAGACATTGATGGAAAGCATAAGAAGCATGCTCAGTGGTGTCGGGTTAGGACAAGAATTCTGGGAAGAGGCAGGGGAGACAACGCGTTACCTGGTCAATAGATCACCTTCATCAGCATTGGAGGATAAGACTCCGCAAGAGGTATGGACTTGCAAGAAACCCTCTCTTTCACATCTGAGGGTATTTGGATGTGATGCATATGTACATGTTCCAAAGGAGAAATGAACCAAGTTGGATAGTAAATCTAAAAAGTGCATCTTTATTGGGTATAAGGATCGCTTAAAGGGTTATAAGATTTGGAACCCAGTAATAAGGAAGGTTGTGTACAACTGAGATGTGGTGTTCAGAGAGGTGAAAGATGTTATTAAACATCAAGTCCAACCAAAGGAAACTAAGAAGATAGAGTTTGAGCTAAAGGAGGAAGAATCAAACTTTATAGTAGAGGAGGAATCAGAAGATGAAGAGCCACAAACTTTGGGTGTGAGAAGATCAGTTCGAGAAAGAAAGAAGCCAGAAAGGCATAGTCCATCTACTTTCTGTTCAAATTTTGCTTTATCTATTATTGATGATAATCCCAGAACTGTGAAGGAAACAATAGATTTAAAGGATGGAAAACTCTGGAAACAGGCCATGGTTGATGAAATGGCATCTTTGCACAAAAATGAGGCTTGGGATCTGGTGGAGTTGCCAGCTGGAAGGAAAACCATTGGAAGCAAATGGGTGTTCAAGAAGAAGACGAATGCAGAAGGAAAGGTGGAGAAATACAAAGCTCGGTTGGTAGAAAAAGGTTATTTCCAGGTGCCGAGAATTGATTTTGGTGATATTTTTTCTCATGTTGCCAAGGTAACTTCTATTAGATTACTTTTATCTATTGCTGCTACTTTTGATTTTGAGGTAGAACAGATGGATGTGAAGACATCATTTCTTCACAGGGATTTGGAAGAAGAGATCTACATGAAGCAACCTGAAGGCTTTGCGGTGAAGGTTAAGAAAGAACTGGTATGCAAGTGAAAGAAGTATTTGCATGGGTTAAAACAGTCACGAAGGATGTGGTATCAGAAATTTGATATATTTAAATGGGGACTTTGCTTCACCAGAAGAAAAGCAGATCATTGTGTGTATTTTAAATTAATTGGTGACCGTGTTATTTATCTGGTCTTGTATGTGGATGATATGTTGCTGGTTGAAAATGACAAATAAATTATCCAGGATTTGAAGACCCATTTGTCCTCCAAATTCGACATGAAATATCTTGGTGCTACAAACTATATTTTGGGTATGGAAATTAAAAGAGATCGGACAAAGAGGAAGCTCTGGTTAAACCAGAGGAAGTATGTTGAGACAATATTGTAGAGGTTTAATATGCAGGATAGTAAACCAATGAAAGTTCGTATTCCTGTAGGTGTAACGTTATCTGTTGAAGAGTGTCCCAAGAGACAAGAAGAGGAAGAGGACATGTCCTATGTTCCATATGCAAGTGCAGTGAGTAGTTTGATGTATGTGATGGTCTGTACTAGAAAAAACATTTCACATGTAGTGGGAATATTGAGCAGGTTTATGTCAAAACCAGGAAGGAGCACTGGACACCACTGAAGCAGGTTTTTAGGTATTTGCATGGAACTAGTGATTATGGTTTGTGATACCAAGGAAGACCAGGATTAGACAGCATGTTGTATATTCATGGCTTTGTTTATGCCGACTAGGCTGGAGATATAGATTAGAGAAGATTTACAAGTGGGTATGTTTTTAACCTATCTGGCGGTGCAGTCAGTTGGATGAGTAAGAAACAATCTGTAGTGGCACTATCAACTACAGAGGCAGAATACATGGTGGCCACTCATGCAAGCAAGGAAGCAGTTTGGTTGCAGAGATTGTGCTCAAGTATGGGATTAGTATAGGGAGCTATAAGGATAGATTGTGACAACCAAAGTGAAAGTTTCTTGGAAAAGAACCCTGCTTATCATTCAAAGACAAAGCACATTGATGTTCAGTATCACTTTGTGAGTGATATGATAGAAGACAAAAAGGTGTTACTGGTAAAGGTGGGAACTTTGAAGAATTGTGCAGATGCATTAACAAAATTGGTGAGCTCTAAGAAGTTCTCTTGGTGTAGAGAAACAATGGGCATTTAAGGGTTGTATAAATGACTAAGCTCTCCTGTGGCCCCTTGTGGAAATAAAACAACAAGTGGGAGAATGTTGGGTTGTTATATTCTTTCCATGACTAGCGAACCTACCTATGGTTTTCGGTCCATGGTTTTGGATGCGATGGTTTTCGGTCCATGGTATTGGATGCTTCAGCATGTATAAATATGTATCGTAACATTGAAAGGAACATAATGAAAAATCAAGCTAGTAGTCCCAGTTTTGGGATCCAGGGGAAAATCTCTGTCTATATGTGTTTTATGTGTTATGCTCTCACATTCTTTATTTTCTGTGTTTATAATTTGTATGCAGGTAACTTCTGTATGGGGTTAAAACCTACACTGCGAACTGGAGGAACCTTTAGGTGAGCAACCTGACATATTTGAAGAACCTACAGGGGATGAAGAAGAGGAGGAACCCATTCCTACTGAACCAATGGCTGAAAACCGAAATGACACAGGGAATAGAGAGAGAGTTGACGGTGCCTTCCCCATCAAGGAAACCAATGAGGACACTAAGATGAAAAATATAAGCCTCTCTACCCTACCTCATTTCCATGACCGAACCACAAAGGACACTGACACTTTCCTATTTTATTTTGTTGTTATATGTCAAACCTATGACTATAGAGATGATGAGAAAAAGTTAGAACTATTTCCATCTACCCTCAAGGATGCAACATTTCATTGTTTCATGGGCTTAATCACAACTTGGGGTTAGATGCAACAAACATTTAACAACAAATATCGAGACTACTGTCGGTTAAAGGATACTAAAGAAAAGTATTTCAAGATGACCATAGGCCATGATGAATCCTTAGAAGACTATGAAGAAAGATTCCATCTCAATTACAAAAAGGCTAGGTGCACACTTGACCCTGAGTCACTAAAGTTGGTCCTGCTCAAGCGAGTAAGAGAAGATCTTCTAGATACGTTACATTTGTTAGAAGGAGGAGATATCTACCAATTATCCTATGAGGATATCAAGATTGTCTTTAGAAACCATTCTAGGGTGGCCAGAAAAAACGGTAGGGGTAGTCAACCTATTGCCAGTACATCATCTTCCATCTCATCCATCAAGGGTGAAATTGGAAACATGCTAGAAGATTTCAAAAGCGCGATGCTGCAAACCCTTTCCTTGCAAATTGACACCATGAACATTAAAAGGAAGCAAGAGGAAGAAGAGAGAGCGTTGGCCATCTTTTGTCCCAGATGCACCAGGAGGCATCCTAGGAAGAAATGTCCATTGAATTGTATTGAAATTTGCTCGGTCTATGAAGAAAACCACTCCATAGACAAGTTCCCTTCTTTACCAAGACTCAAAGCTATATATCAAGGAGTTGAAGGGTTCACTGAGCAACTTTTCTACATTAGCCAAAGGAGACCTCCTAGGCCTAGGCCATACCAGTGGGGCATGCAAGGGTCATCCCATGCATATTACAACCCCAACCAAACCACAACTATACCTTCTTGGGGACCCACCACTCATCCTTCCTTGTCTACACTCCCTCCTTGGTCCTATGCATCTCTGTATCATTCCCAGCCAGCCATCCCATCATTTCATCCTTACGCTCCACCACAACCTCTGTGGAATACACCACTCTAGGGGTGGAGGCCCTAATACAAAAATTCTCTAGCTCTATTGCCTCCACGACCTGCCCAACCACAACTCCTACACTCTGCTCCACCCAAGCAACCCCAGATGCCTACCTAGCCAAATTCGAACCCAAACAATAGGTAGGCTCAGCAAGTATACAATGGAGAGACATCATATCCAGCTTATTCTATGGAAATCCAGGAGATTAACCTGAGATATGAGAGAGTTCTCCTAGACAGCCAACCTCCCCCTCCACCTAGGGAGGTTAGGGAAGAAAGAGACGAAAGCAACCTTAAAGTAAATACACCCTTTCCTGAGAGATTAGCCCAACCACTCTAGCCTACTGCATAAGAGACTGAACTTCTGGGAGAATTGAAAAATCTATTTGTAAAGATCCCCCTTCTCCAGTGAATAAAAGATGTTCCCATTTAGAATAAGTTGGTTAAGGAGAAATGCTTCAAGCATCCAGGGAGGAAAAAAAGGGATGCCCCTACCAATAATCTTATTGGGTAGCTATCCGACTTAATGCTGGGGTAGGTAATATGTCCAAAATATTTGGACCCTAGAAGCCATGTAGTAGATTTACACATCAATGGTACCATTGTCCCACACACTCTAATCGATCTTGAGGTTTCCATTAATGTGATGACCAAGGACACCATGCTCAAGCTCAACCTCCAAG
This sequence comes from Pinus taeda, assembly GCA_000404065.3. NCBI lineage: Eukaryota > Viridiplantae > Streptophyta > Pinopsida > Pinales > Pinaceae > Pinus > Pinus taeda. The sequence continues at coordinate 368,596 of APFE030004375.1, forward strand.
GGTCATTGAGGAAGACCACAATAGTTCTGCAACTTGCAGACCATTCCACAGTAACCCTTGAGGGAATTGTGGAGGATGTGATGGTCTCCATTGACTCCTGGGAGTACCCTATAGATTTCCTAGTTCTCCAACCTAAGGCTAAGCTTACTAGTTATCCTGTCATCCTTGGGAGGCCATGGTTTGCTAGAGTTGATGCTTACATTAGTTGTAGAGCTGGGAATATGACCATCAAGAATGGGCATATGTCTAAGAAGTTAGTCCTATACCCTCCTGCTCAACCATTTCTAGAGTATTATTTATATCTATGGTTGGAGGAGGAGGAAGAAGATGAGGTTTGTTCCACCCAACTTTATGCTTTGGAAGCAACCATTGGAGGAGGACAACAAGATGAGGATGAATTGATTGAACACTTGCTCCAAAGTCCAACTCCTGGCTCATTACCTTTAGAAGAAGCAATAAAGGAAACCCAGAACAATCATCCAATTGACCTATTTTTGGCTGATTCCAACCCACTCTATGTCAAAACCATAGAATTTGGCCCAGAGAAGACCTTGAAAATTAATCCATCTCTTTCTGCTCTCAAAGAGGAGAAGCTATGCAACATGTTAAAGGAAAATCTAGAAGTCTTCACTTGGAGTTATAAGGAAATAAAGGGAGTACACCCCTTAGTGTGTACTCACCACATATACATCAAAGAAGTTTGCAAGCCAGTCTGACAACCACAAAGGAGGATGAATCCAACTCTTAAAGATATTATCAAAGAAGAGCTGCAAAAACTGCTAGATGCAAGATTCATTTACCATATCTCCGACCGTGAGTGGGTCTCCCCTTTAGTGTTAATTCCCAAGCAAAATGGTAAGTGGAGGATTTGTGTTGATTACAAGAAGTTGAACAAAGCCACAAAGAAGGATGATTTTCCTCTACCCTTCATTGACCAAGTGCTAGATAGCCTGGCAGGGAAAAGGTTTTTCTCTTTGCTAGATGGGTTCAGTGGGTACAACCAAATCTAAATCTGCCCAGAAGACCAGAATAAGACCATATTCACCTATCCCTGGGGTAATTTTTCCTATAGGGTCCTTCCTTTTGGCCTATGCAATGCTCCTGCCACTTTCCAAATAACAGTATTGATTATTTTCGCCGAATTAGTCCATGATGCGGTGGAGATTTATATGGATGATTTTACACCTTATGGATATGATTTTCAAGAAGCTCTCACTAACCTAGGAAAAGTGCTGCACAAATGCATTGCAATGAACCTGTATCTTAGTCCTGAAAAATGTGAATTCTTAATGACTACAGGGATCATGTTAGGTCATTCAATATCTCAGCAAGGACTGCAGGTAGACCCAAAAAAAATAGCCATCATCCAAAGTGTCCCACCTCATCAAAAGTAGGGAGATGTCAGAAGCTTCTTAGGGTTAGGTGGATACTACCAAAGGTTCATAAAGGACTTCAGCAAGTTGGCCTCTCCTTTATTTGGGTTGTTGGCCAAATATTCTAAGTTTATATGGTCAAAAAGATGTCGAAAGGCCTTAGACATTCTAAACGGTAAGTTAACCACTGCACCAATTCTCTGAGGCCCAATTTGGGCCCTCCCCTTTCCCTCACACAAAGCCATAGCAGTAGCCATAGGTTAGGTAGAGGAAAAAATGCCTTATGCTATCTATTTTATCAATAAGAACTTGTCAAAGGATGAGCTAAATTATACAGTGACTGAAAAGAACTCGTCGTTCTTGTGTATTCATTAAAAAAATCCAAGCATTATATTACAAGCTATCAAACATCTGTGCATACTGACCATGCCGTAGTTAAATATTTAATGAAAAAACTAGATGTGAATGCTCGAATTATAATATGGTTGCTTTTATTACAACAATTTTATCTGTCCATTGTTGATAAGCCTGGTAAGGAAAATGTTGTTGCAAAATTTTTATCTAGGGTAAATGTGACTACAGGTGAAGAAGGAATGGTGGATGACCAGTTACCAGATGAGCACTTGTTTGCTATTTCAGTTCTATCTCCATGGTTTGCTGATATAGAAAACGTTTTGTTATCAGCACAGTTCCCACCAAACTTGCCCTCTAAACAAAACAGAAAGATAGTTTGGAAAAGCACCCGCTTCACTTGGATTAGGGTAAAACTTTTCAAACTTGGACCAAATCACATCTTGAGAAGGTGTGTCAAGGAAGATGAAGTCTTTGACATCCTTCTGACCTGTCATGATGGGCCTTGTGGAGGGAACTTTCCAGCAAAGAGGACAGCATTCAAAGTGTTACAATCAGGTTATTATTGGCCCACTCTTCATCAGGATGTGAAAAAGTACATTAGTCAGTGTGATCAGTGCCAGAGGATGGGAAGGCCTAATCCAAAAGATGAAATGCCCCTCCAGCCTAAGGTGACTTTTGAGCCATTTGACAAGTGGGGAATGGACTTCATTGGGCTTATCAACCCTCCTTCAAAGCAAAAACAATACATTATTATGTGCACTTATTATTTGACTAAGTGGGCTGCAACCAAGGCAATTAAGGCAGGAACATAAGAGAAGGTGGTAGAGTTCCTAAGGGAGAATGTATTCTACAAATTTTGGTACCCTAGAGAGCTATTCACAGACCAAGGCAGCCGGTTTACCTCCAACATGATTGAAGAAGTGCTGATCCATCACAGGATCAAGCATAGGACCTCCACTCCCTATCATCCACAAGCTAATGGGAAAGTGGAGGTGACCAACAGGGCATCTTAACAAAGGTAGTGAGTAGCAACAAGAAATATTGGGCAGAAATACTAGTTGAGGCCACCTGGGCCTATAATACCACATGGAAGACCACCACTGGATTCACACCCTATGAGATGGTCTATGGGAAAAAGGCCTTGTTGTCCATTGACTTTTAATATAACACATTAAGGATGGAAGACCAACTATATTTGGATCTCAGCAATGCACAGAAAGAGAGATTGTTCATATTGAATGGCTTGGATGAATTCAGAATGCAGGCCCTCCTACATACAGAGATAGTACAACTTCAGAGGAAGATCTTGCATGATAAACATATTAAGGAGAAGCAATTTTAGGAGGGCGATTGGGCATTGTTATATGACTCTATGTATAAATACTTCAAGGGAAATTTAAGGACAAGATGGCTCAGACCTTATGTTGTGGGAAGATTCCATGATAATGGTTTAGTGCAAATCAGAACTATAGATGAAGAAGCCATTCCTTTGCTTGTTAATGGGCACCGATTGAAAATTTACAAGAGCCCTTTATCAAAACAAGAGTTCATTGATAATACCAATAAAACAGTGATGACGGTGGAGAAAGTTCTAACTCCTCCCCCATTCAATCACTAAAAAAAGGAAAAAAAAAAAGTATTCAGATGAAAACCTTCATGAGGTGCCTGATTCCCATCTTTGGGTTCAAAACCTCGTGAGGCATCCCATTGATGAAAAAAAACGGAAAAAAGAGAAAGAAAGAACAAAAAGGAAAAGAGAATAAGAAGAACCCTGGATGAAAACCTTCCTTGAGGCAACCTAGTTGTTTTTCAAAAAAAAAGAAAAGAGAAAAATATAAAATTGTCATGAAATTTCCATTTGCAGGTGGGAAAGAAAGACAATCATGGAGCAAAAGAGGATCCAAAGGGAACCTTGCCTCTCACATATTCATCTCCTCCACTCCTTACCATGCATCCCTCCATAATTTTTATCATTTTTCCACTCCATTGCTTCAATTTATGTAAAGACTGTCTTTTCTATAGGATCCCCTCAAAACCTACAGGATCATTACAGTGACCTAGAAATCCTACAGGAAGCAATCCGAAGGCACATGATGGATTTTTTAGGTCCCTAAAATTCACCCTATGCATGATCTAACACCTCACATTTTCCACCATCATCATCCATGCACTCACCATCCAAAACAAAAAGTTCAGTTTCAACAGTTTCTACCAGTCTTAGAAAAAGGGGGAAAAGGTAATGAACCAGGAGTTGAACTTTGGAGAAGGTATTCAATTAAGTAATCCTCATATTTTTGTCCACCTCCAATGGTTTCTTCCAAAGCATAAAGTTGGGCAGAAAAAACCTCATCTTCTTCCTCCTCCTCCAACCATAAATGTAAATCATGCTCTAGAGACGGTTGAGTAGGAGGGTATAGGACTAACTGCTTGGACATATGCCCATTCTTGGTCATATTCCTAGCTTTGTAGTTAATGTAAGCATAGGATATGGCCAACCATGGCCTCCCAAGGATGCGAGGATAACCAGTATGCTTAGCCTTAGGCTGGAGAACTAGTAATTCTACTGGGTACTCCTAGTAGTCAATGGAGACCATCACATCCTCCATTATTCCCTCAGGGGTTACTGCAGAATGGTCTGCAAGTTGCAGAACTATTGTGGTCTTCCTTAATGGCCCTTGGAGGTTGAGCTTGAGCATGGTGTCCTTGGTCATCACATTAATGGCAGCCCTAAGATCGATTAGAGTGTGTGGGACAATGGTGCCATTGATGTGCACATCTACTACAGGGCTTCCACGGTCCAAATATTTTGGACATATTACCTACCCCAGCATTACGTCAGATAGCTACCCAATGACATTAATGGTAGGGAATCTATTTTTCACCTCCCTGGATGCTTGAAGCGTTTCCCCTTAATCAAATTATTGTAAATGGGAACATCTTTTATTGCCTGGAGAAGGGGGATCTTTACACATAGATTTTTCAATTCTCCTAGAAGTTCAGTCTCTTATACGGTAGGCTGGAGTGGTTGGGATAATCTCTCAGGAAAGGGTGTATTTACTTTAAGGTTAGTTTCCTCTCTTTCCTCCTCAACCTCCCTAGGCGGTGAGGGAGTTTGGTTGTCTAGGATAACTCTCCCAGATCTCAGGTTAATCTCGTGGATTTCCACATCATAAGCTGGATATGATGTCTCTCCACTATTTATTTGTTGAGCCTGCCTATTGTTTGGGTTCGAATTTGGCTGGGAAAGCATCTGTGGTAGAGAAAATTTTAGGGGCTAATATTTGCAGGTGGGTTAATTTTCCATGTTTTTTCCAAAAAAAGGATTTGCCAATTTCCATTTTTCTCTAACATGATTCATCCAAATTTTATAGTACACCATTATTTTACCTTAAAAATCGCAAAAATATTATATTGAATAATATAAAATCATTGGAAATCTAAATATTTCTACAAAAATATCAACAAAAAATTTACAATTTACATATTAGGGACAAGTAAGATTCATCAAGGTTTCTAAACTTTAAGATAAACTTCCATCCTTAAAATTTTCCCTAATCTGGGGTTGCTTAGGTGGAGCAATGTGTAGGAGTTGTGGTTGGGCAGGTGGTGGAGGCAATAAAGCTGGAGAATTGTTGTATTGGGGCCTCCACCCCTGGAGTGGTGTATTCCACTGAGGTTGTGGTGGAGTGTAAGGTTGAAATGACGGGCTTGCTAGCTGGGAATGATCTGGAGATCCATAGGACCAAGGAGGGGGTGTAGACAAGGAAGGATGAGCCAGGTTCTCCTAGAAGTTATAGCTATGGTTTGGTTGGGGTTGTAATATGCATGGGATAACCCTTGCATGCCCTCATGGTATGGCCTAGGCCCAGGAGGTTTCCTTTGGTTAATGTAGCAAAGCTACTCAGTGACCCCTTTAGCTCCTTGATATACAACTTTGTGTCTAGGTAAAGAAGGACACTTGTCTGTGGAGTGATTTTCTACATAGACCGAGCAAATTTCAATACAGTTCAATGGAAATTTGTTCCTAGGATGCCTCCTGGTGCTTCTAGGACAAAATATGGCCAAGGCTCTCTCTGCTTCCTCATGCTTGCTTTTAATATTCATGGTGTCCATTTGCAAGGCAAGGGTTTGTAGCATCTTTCCTTTGAAATCTTCCAGCATGCTTCCAATTTCACCCTTGATGGATGAGTTGGAAGATGATGTACTAGCCATAGGTTGACTACCCCTAGCCTTTCTTCTGGTTGCCTCAGAATCGTTTCTAAAGACACTCTTGATATCCTCATAGGGTAATTGGTAGATATCTCCTCCTGCTAACAAATGTAAGGTATCCAGAAGATCTTCTCTTACTCCCCTGAGCAGGACCAACTTTAGTGACTCAGGGTCAAGTGTGCACCTGGCCCTTTTGTAACTGAGATGGAATCTTTCTTCGTAGTATTCTAAGGATTCATCATGGCCTATGGTCATCCTAAAAATTTCTTCTTTAGTATCCTTTGACCGATAATAGACACAATATTTTTTGTTAAAGGCATGCTACATCTGAGCCCATGTTGTGATGCTATCTCTAGGTAAGCCCATGAACCAATGCAATGTTGCATCCTTAAGGGTAGATGGAAATAGTTTTAACTTTTTCTCATCATCTGTATAGTCATAGGTTCAACATATAACAAAACAATCAAATAGGAAAGTGTTGGTGTCCTCTATGGTCAGGCCATGGAAATGATGTACGGCAGAGGGGCTTATATTTTTCATCTCAGTGTCCCTATTGGTTTCCCTAATGGGGAAGGCACCCTTAACTCTCTCCCTATTACCTCTTTCATTTCGGTTGTCATCCATTGGTTCAGTAGGAATGGGTTTCTCTTCTTCTTCTTCCCCTGTAGGTTCTTAAAATATGTCAGATTTCCCACCTAAAATTTCCTCCAGTTCATAGTCACTGAAGAAGAGATAAGGTTGGTTGTTGGATGCAGATGCAATGGAGGTATTTGGAAAAAATTTCCCTAAGTTGTCCATATTCCTAGGAGGCATGAAAGGAATTATTTTTGGGTTGGTTTTGTATTTTTTTTTCTTTGAACCTAGAAATTAGTTGCGGAAATGAAATTTCCAATTGAATGAAAATCACTGACAGAATGAAAAATCTACTCGCTGAATTGAAATCCTACTTGCAGAATGGAAGGGAAAGCAGATAATGAAAAATGAAAGAAAGGAAGCAACTAGATTACTTTTTGTAGAAATAAACTAACGAAAGAATATTCAAGACAAGAAATTTAAGAAAAGAAAGCAGTAATCACATTCTACTCAGACACCTCCTTGGCAACGACGTAAAAAAGTGATGAGCACCAATATTGCAGCAAGGATGCTGCAACTCCTGGGCTATCAACTTTACTTATTAACTCGGGGTTCGTACAAACTTGTTGGTGACAGTGTTGTATGCACAAGTAAAAGTGATGGCCTTGCATGTTGTCATTGTTTAGCCAGCGATAGACCACGAGAGTTCCAAGCCAGACTTCTATAGAGTCAGAAGAAGCTTGATTCTTTAATGGAAGAAGGGAAAATCTACTCTAAGAGAGCTACCATATTGCAGTGATGAAAAAAGCAATATGTAATTCTAAATCACACCATACCCTAATTAACCATTTAAGCAGCTATGCTAAGAAAAATTGCTAAATCAACACTAAAAAAATGCTACTATTTGAGTTGTAGAAGTAAAGGGTATCAAACCATTCTAATGTGCAAGAAAAAACTAAACTAAATCTGTTTTCACTTTTTTCGTTTTTTTAGGAAAAATCAAGTATGCAAACTAATTGTTCTTGTGGATGTGACAGGTGGATGGAAGGTGGCTGACGATGGCTAGAATGTTTACAAAGTGGTTGGATGGTGTGGAAGGGTCGTAGGAGGCTTTTTATGACTTCCTAGACGTTTCCTATCAATTCAGCCTCAAAATAGGCAGTTTCATGAAAACTTACAGGATGTACTAGAAACCAACAAGATGATCATTTAGGAATTATAGGAAACCTACAAGATACAACTGAGAGCTAATTGTGAGGTTTTGGAGGTGTTGGAAAGCTTTGGAATGGTGGGTGATCAGTGGAACAGGGTGTTAGAAGGTCTAGGAGCACTCAGGAGTCAATATCCAAGATAAGAGATGGCTAGATTCACTCAATGTATCTAAGGGAATTTCAATTAAAAGTGATGAAAAACTAGTGAGGGTGATGGTGAAACAAGAGATGGCTATGGTGGATGAAGTGGAAGGTGGCTTCTAGTGATGGATTCTGGGTCTCCTCCTGAATTACTTACTTTGCTTAAAACGTGTGTTTCTTCCAAGAACTATGCAACAAGATACATTTTCATAAACTAGAAAAGCATGAATCAATTGCCTATATTATGCATGAAGAAAGTTGTTGAAGGGAATGAAAGCATGAGTGAGATATTATTGTAGAAATAGAGATGGAAAGAGATGACAATGAAATCTACCTTGCAACATGAACCAAATACTGAATCAAAGACAACAAACTCCAAATCTCATACAAGAACTAGAAATCTGTGTTTTTGGGGTTGTTGAAGGGTCCCTTCCTCAAGTCATGGTCCCAGAGGGAGGAAGTGAGGCCGAGACACCTACTGGCAAGATTGCAGTGATCCTTTTTCTCCTTTCTAACCTGCTACTTGAAAGAAGGCACAAATGGAAGAAAACTATCACACAACCAATATAATCTATACTGTTGTAATGGAAATGCATCTACTAAGGAAATGAACAATTAAGCTATGAATGTATACTAGCATACATGTACAATAAAAATGAGACTTGGATACTATGGCTGGGCCCTAACCCAAGAGATTTAGCCCTGTGAGTTAACTTAGTGCTGGCTCAAAACAAAACTCATTCTTATTACCAAAACAATGGATTACATCCAAAACTGTCACAAGTCTTTTAGCTTGAAAATAGAGTAGAGTTTTACAATAAAAAGTCTGAATCCTACTGAGGTCCTAGGCCTCTCTACTTATACATCTGAAGTCTCCAACGACTTCCTTAAAATTAGGGAGGCTTGAATCCCAAACTCGAGATCAACTGGTTCTTTGTCTTTCACTTGCTCAACTTCCTTCTAGTCCTCATGACTTGGATATTTTCACTCCGAGCTGATGGAGGAATATTTGAATGGAGGGGTAGTAAACGAGGAGGATTTACCTCCTATAATTCCTCTCCCTTGTCCCATTCGAGTTTTGACCTTGGTCTTTGCCAAAATTTCCTTGCTTTTATCCTTTAATCCTTCATTAAATGCACATTACACCGCAAAGCAAAATATCCAACTCTAACTCATCTCATAAAGAAAATATAATCAAAAGTATGCAATAAATTATGAGAATAGTTGGTTTGACTAAGCTAGGAGGTGAATTAAGGCCCATATAATTACCCAATGATGAGGCTCATGAAGAATTGGGGTATGTTTTGTTGAAATAGTAAATTGCTATATAGTATACTTTTGTTCAGTAATCTTACTCATATAGTATAAATGTTTGTTTTTATTTGGTTCTCATCTCTTGTGTCAATTTTCAAAAAATATTTAATCACAAGCTACTTCTCAATAAAAAAAAATGAAGGATAAAGAATATTTTAAACCAACAACGTACATGGACAAGTACTTCGGATTGGTTCCTATAATTGTGATGCTCCTCTCCTTAAGTGCCATTTCACTTTACCTTGGTGGTTTCTTTTGCTTTCAGAAGAACATATTCACTTTAGAAGATAAAACATCACTTGCCCCTCTACAAGTTGGTTGCAATGCTTCCAAAGTGAAGTCCATGGATTTTGAAGAGTGCATAAGTGACTATCAAGATTTCACTCCATGCATAGATCCAAAGGTATTTATATTGTGATAGATTGTGTTGTAATAATTTTAAGAGTTTGAAACATACCTTACCTGATTTGGACATTTGACTCCTTTGAGGAGCTAGAATTACATAAACCTTTCAATTTGTAAACGATACACAATTTTCGTTACTTTTTGGTCTAAATATAACTAAAATAGTAGTTTGTATTTCTTGGTGAATCTACTAAATGACTTAATGTTTATGAGACAATATATATCACAACTTCTTGTTTGTTACCAATCAGCCACATTGGATGAACTAGTTAGGTCTTCCCATGCTGGGGCATAGGATGTGCACTACATATTTTATTCTCTATATTGTGATGTGTTGTACTTTCTAGTCCCATTGACCTATTTTGGTAATTTTTGGACATTAATCTCTTTTTTTCGGATACAAGGTCCAATAAACGACTTGGCATGTCTTCTCAATCATTTTTTCATGGAAAAGCATTGCTATTGAAAAATGTTCAATCTTATTTTTCATTGTTAATTTGTAGTGAAATAGTTTTTTTAGGTTGTTTTGTATGGCTTCTGAATTATGTCATTCAATTTCATTCTTTGAAAATGGTTCGAATCTCATCTTTCGAGAGATAGATGAAGTATGATGCTCATAGGCTTGCATTTAGGGAGCGACATTGCCCCCCACTTTCCGAAAGAGTGAAGTGCTTAATCCCTCCTATAGAAGGCTACAAGGTACCTATTAGATAGCCAAATAGAAAGCATGAGTGTTTATATAGGTACATACTTGATCCATATTTATTGTTTCTTCATCAATGTTAAAAAAGTACAAAAATCTTGAAGTTCTAAAGGAATGGTAATTGCATATTCTTTCACCCAAATGTTGTAGAGGATCTATGATAATAAATTGGAATTGTTTCAAGACTTACTTCTTCTTAAATGTTTTTTTGGGACGGGAATGTCCCCTATGAATGGATCAATAATGAAAAATCAAATAAATATCGGTTGAGGAAAGGAGGGGAGAAATTCATCCTCACGGGTGGAGGTATAATTTGGATTCTTAAAAGTATGTTTTGTGTTATCTTTCATTCACATTCAGTCTTTTGTTATGCACAATAAAATTCTAAGTAATATTGGATGAAGATTCTTAGTTTGTTGATTCTCTTAGTTTTTCTTAAATTGGTTTACTTAAGGTATTTGTAGTTTCCACATGTGATGCCCATATCTTCTATTTTTTTAAATATTTTCTAGAAATATCTTTAGCGGTTATAGACATTTATCAGATTTAGATAATGAAAGGCTTGGCAATGATTAGTATCTCTAATATATTTATTATTTCGGAGGCATACAAATCATGTGCACTCAATTTTGATGAGATACAAGTGGACAATATTTTACACCTGTAAGTGAGGATTATGTTAGGGCATGGTATTTTCGTTATGGAAAAGGTGGTGAATGTGTACCTGAACTGAGTTGTAGTGGAAATAAATTCCATTCACGTGTCTTTCATCTAAGCTATCCAAAACTGTTGGTAATTGGATGTTATCAAGTCAGTCACATTCGATCTTTGACTTCAAAACTATTACTTATTTAATATGGTCTTTTTTCCTTGTAAGAGTCAATAACTTTTGGTAATTGGATGCTATTGGGTTAGTCACATTCAGTATTTGACATCAAATCTATTAATTATTAATATCGGCTTTTTCCTTGTAAGAGTTTGTAATGATAGACATTGTGATTGAGATATTTGATTTGTTGATCTTTATTGTGTTTGATTGTAGTCATTGAGCTATGGAATATGAAAAAAAACAAGAGCATGGCCCTTCCTGCACAGAATACCCAAGAAGAAATTGAAGAAATATGTGAATAATAGCACTGGAGTGACAGATACAAAAAGAGAGAGAGAAGAGAACTAGTCTAATGATACCCTTAAAGCCAATATTCTGCATGAGACATACACATACAGACTGATGGTGCAACCTTTGGAGTTGGTGAAATCATCTACGTTATCTTTGCAACACAACGATAATGTTTTGAAGTGATGAAACATTATTTCATGTGTAAATTCTATTCAAAACAATATTAAGTTGGAAACTCATATTGTAGTACTTGGCATTGCATTTAATATAATTTATGTGGTTGAAGTTATTTACAAAAATACTTAATATTATTTAGTGTTTTAATTAACATATGTAATTTTGTGTTTTCATATTAAATGAACATGCACATTGCATGACATTTTTTTTAAAATTTAGTTGTAAAATAATACTAATTAATTTATGTTGATTAATAAAGAACATACAAAATAAATCTAAAACTACTAAATTAGTAGTTTATATTGATTAATGATGAACACAGATAAAATAAATATAACACAACTAAATTAGTCATTTATAATGATTATTAATGAAAATAAATGAAATAAATATAAATTACTAAATGAGTAGTTTATATAATGAATATGAAATTACCAAAAAAAGATAAATGACTATTGTAAATAACAAATTTGTGATTACAAATGATGAATATATTTTGCATATATACGACTATTAGTAACTATTTTATAGTATCTTATAAGATGACCAAAATTTAGTCATATTTCTTCGGGCATTAATTGGTTTCAAAATGATGACTAAAATTTGCATATATTTGACCAAAAATAGCTAATTTAGAATATCGTATAATGCGACCAACATTTTGGTCATATTTATTTGGTCATTTATTGTTTTTCTCAGGTTATCATGTAGTAGTATATTTAGTTGTTTATTTGGTCATTAATTGTGACAATTAATGACTAAATCAATAACTACAATAATGAAAAAATTTATGACTAAATATACTACTAGACGATCAAATTGAGACAACCAATTAATGACTAAGCTAAATACGACTAAAAGTTGGTCGCATTATAATATACTATAAATTAGCCACTATTGGTCACCGACTGGAAAATGGTCATTTATATGCAAATTTTGGTCACTTTTTTAGTAACTAATTAGCGATTTTATTCTAGTGATAGCATTTAGTAGTGGAATCCAAGCCGATTACAGAGAGTAGTTTTCTTTTTCAAAAGAACATTAAAAATAGAATCCATATACTCATGATTTATACACTTATCTACTATTCGACGATCAAGAATTTACAGGTGAGGCCATGCCACCCTTCGAATGAGGAATTGGCTATTACAACCAATATTCTCCCCCTGAGCTCCTCAATTATTTTAGAATAGATTCTGACGTAGCAATTTTAAATTATCTGGCATTAGGACCCCAAGTCTAGCCTAGAATTACTTTCCTTCCACCAGGGAAGTCCGTTTACTAAAGTATTTCCCACTGGTTCGAGACCAACTCAAGGAATTCCTTCTAGAAACCTCTACCTTCCATCTCCCCCCTTCCTTTCCCCTTCCTGGGAAAAGAAGAGGACAAAAGAGATAACTTCTCCTAACTAATAAATGTCTAGTAAAAAGAGAATTATTGAGGCATATAGACATTGTGTTTTTTTTTAATAATAACATAAGTAACTAGTTACAATTTCAACCAATACAAAGTCCATTTTTTCTCTACTTAGGAAATTACTATGTCCACAACAGTAAAATAACTAATAAATATTTTGAACACATGGGGATGTTACATCTCCCCCCCCCCCTTGAGTGGCACACCATCCCCAATGTGCATTCTTCTAGACGCTCTTGGAATAACTCGGGATATGCCTCCTGCATAAATTATTTATCTTCCCAAGTGACTTCCTCCCAGATAAAGTGCTTCCATTACACCTTAACCTGGATGATAGCTCGCTTCCAAAACATTATTTCTCTTTGGTCGAGTATATGCAGAGGTTATACCAGATAATCTCTATCTGGTTTGACCTACCACAATCACAACTTTCATAAATTTGGCATATATGTATATAAAATAAAATTGTATTCACAATTTTCAATATTCCTTTACCTGTATATCTTGTCAATTTATAATGTGTCTGGAATCATATAAATACTTATTTAAAATAGTGACATGAAGCACCTTATGAACCTGAATGTCAATGGGTAGTGCGAGATGATATGCAACTCATCCTACCCTTTCTAGGATCTAAAAAGGTCCAAAGAACTGGGGTGCTAGCTTGGCACAGTTTCCCCATCTAACAGTAGTTTTTTTTGGCATAACTCGAACATAAACATGATCACCCACCTGGAATTCTTGCTATGTTTTTTTCTTATTAGCATAAGCCTTTTTTCTATCCTAAGTATTTTTCAGACTTTTTTGAACTTTTTAAATTGTTCCTTCCATTTCCTCTGAATATCAGGTCCTATCATCATTTTATTCTCGGGGATATTCCAGTTTCTAGGTATTCAAAATTTCTGTCCATAAATTACCTCAAAAGGACTGATTCTCAGCGATTCATGGTAACCATTATTATAGGTAAATTCCACTAGGTGAAGATATTCCTCCCATTTTCCTAGTTGTTGCACTACGTACATACGTAGCATATATTCAACCACTTGATTGACTCTCTCAGTCTCCCCATCCTTTTTGTTGGTGATAGACAATACTAAAGTGAATTTGAGTACCCAATACTGTGAATAGATCTCTCCAAAAGGCAGAGATGAATTTAACATCCCGGTCAGAAATTATAACCCGAGGCATTCCATGCAGCCTAAATATCTCTTTCATAAATATGTCTTCTACTTGATATTTTTGGTAAGTGGACTTAATGGGGATGAAATGAGCTGACTTTCTCAATTTATTTACTACTACCATGATAGAGTCATTTTCCCTTTGTGATCGGGGTAGCTCGGCTATAAAATCGAAGGTAATTGTGTCCCACTTCCATTCAAGAAAGGATAAAGGATGAAACAAACCAGTAGGATGTTGATGCTCAAGTTTGACCTGCTAACACTCTAGGAATTTAGCCAAATATTCGTGATATCCTTCTTCATACCAGGTCAATAATAACGTCTTTTAATCGAAAAAAAATAGTTTTGGATAACCTGGGTGAGTGGTATAAGGACTTATGTGGAATTCCTCCAATATAAATTGTTTTATTGACAGCTAGTTAGGAACATACATCCTTCCCCTAAACATCACCGAATTTTCATGATTCATCCCACACACATTTTGTTTTCTAGAATTTTGTTCATTTTAGCTTGTTGCCAAAGGTATTCATATTCTGGGTCTTTCAAGGCAGCTTCCTTAATTTGATCAGAAAAATTAAACTCCATTCCACTATATGAAATCTCATAGATATAATGCAATCTTGTACTTAATACATCTTCTACATGGTTTTCCTTCCCCTTCAAATGTTTGATTTCAATGTCAGACTCACTTAAAAATGCAATCAACCTGGCTTGATCTACATTGAAGTTGGGATGACTAAAGAAGCTCGTTAAACTGTTATGATATGGAATCAAGAAGAATTTTTTTCCTAACAAATAATATCACCACACTTTGAAGGTGTGAAGCATAATGATAAGTGTTGGGATATGATCCTTGGGGTCAAATTTTGAGTAAAATTTAGTATCTTTTTGTATAAAGTGTAAAGTCTCCACGTAATGTGGAAGCGGAGTGCGAAATAGTATGATTCAAAGGGGCTTTAGTCGCTTAGGTGGGTAGGTGTTAGGAGGATTTTGAGACTGCCCATGGTCCTCAGACCATGGTTGTAAGAAAAATTCTATAGAGAAGTAACTTTTTGGTAAGAATCATTGTATTGGGCAAGAAGTTAAGGCAAGAAAGGTTTGTTTCCTATACTTAGGAGAAAGGCGAAGGCTCTTGTAGCTAAGTTCATGGAGATCTTGGTAAGTCTGCAGGCTGAGTGAACAACGAAAATAAGTTTGTAATTGAAAGATTATACTCAATAAAGACATTTTTGGGCCAATTTGGATGTATATGTGTATTATTTCTTACTTCTGCAAGTTTATGCATCTTCGCTCTGTGTTATGATTTACATGAATTAATGTTTATTTGCTGCGTGAAAATAGTAGATCTGTAATACTTATGCATGTTAAGGAAAATTAAGGACCTTTGTGAAGATATGCACGTTGTTAAGTGCATTTACAGTAATTGTTTGTTCAGAAGGGCTAAAGGTGAACGAAGGTATATCTAATCCATAAGGACTGCAAGAACCTACCATGCAAGCCTCTGGATGCAGAAACATGGTTGTGTCATACCCCAATACTATTTCAGGTGAGACTGCAGCTTGCACTATGCAGGTTTTTCCTGAAACGGCAACCAATTAGGGTTTTGTCAGTTGGTGTAGATAATGATGAACCTGGGTGAGGCCTCATCAAGCTAACATGCATAATGATTTATTTCTCTTAGAGGACTTAGGTAAGGTGACTTGTACGTTACAGACATTAAGGTTGGGTTTAATGCGAGATTCTAAAACCATGCTCTTAATATATGGAAGATTAGGGAAATTGTTAGTGTCATGACCATGAACATCACACAAAGCACATGAAGGAGTAGGCTTTCGTGCTTTGGCAGGAGTGGTTTCCACTTGAGTTTCCTTCTCCTTGCCCCCCTTTTTCTAGGCTTTACCCCTCTTATCAAATGATTGCACAACAGGAGTGACTTCTTGTAGAGGTTGTTGTGGAACTGAAGAAAAGGAGTGGGTGGTAGCAATGGGTTGTACCAGATTCAAAGTCATGTAAGTTTTGAGTTGGTTAGGATGAGTGTTTGTAGGACGATCAATATACCAAACCAGGATCCCCAAAGTCATGTTAGGAAGACTCAACATAACCATTTTAGGAGTAGAAAAGATTACTAATGGTGGGAAAAAGAAAGGTACCTGACCAAAGGGACACTGACTTGGAGGAGCTCCTCCTTTGAGAGGATGTCCTAGAGGAAATCCTCCAATGGATTGGAGGAATTATTTCTCAAGGACCAGCTGAGACTTGAGAAACAAAGTTTTGGGAACTTGACTATTGGGAAGGCGTACTAGACTACTTGTTGGAAATATGTGACACTTGAATCATGCACACACTTGAAGAGGTAGGCTTAGTGGGAAGACGTTGCGGGAATAATAAGTGCCAAGCAACATCGAATGTTTATAGACTCTAGGGGAAACATCAATGAAGGTAGGTGTGTGGCCTTGTTTCTTGCCATTGATAAAATGAAATTTTAAGGAGAGATCTAGTATTGAGGGTCATAGTATTTAACACCCCCTCCTACCAGGTCCACCCAAGCAACCAATGTGTCAGAAAAACATGTGATGAGAGAGGTTACTATAAGTGATTCAATCCCCTTCGTGACATTAAGTAAATGGAATCGATGGAACTCATCAAATAAACACATCCACATCAGCAATTACATCCCCAAGAGACATGCCAAGCACTCAAATAGCCCGTCCCATAATCCCACTGATAATTTAATACTTTTAACTCAAAGTCCCTCATAGGAAAGACAACGACAAACATCTCAAATTAGCTCTCATAGGCCTCTATGACAGTGACTGTGGACATTTTTCAGCAGACTTGTGCCATCAACCTTGAGATTTGAGCACTTTTCTAGTCCAGAATCCTGACCTCTACCAAGAACTTATTACAACCTTTATAATCATTCAAAAACATGATAATAATACTAAATACTCAAAATTGACCTCGGGATTAGGCCTGAGCATCCCCCACTGAGACTAACATTATGTCAAACACTTGGCATCAATGAAATGTATTGGTCTAGGATACAACACAGAGCATAAATGACAGAAAGAACATATGAAACATAACCAGAAGGATCACCTCCTTCTCCATAGGACTATTATATCATCAATTAGGTATTGCATCCATCCATTTAAAAATTACAAGTAAAAAGATGAAATAACCATGATATGAAACAATCACATAATCATTCTTATAACCAACATTAAACCATATAAATATCAGATATTTGATAGCCATTAAATCCATACATAAACAACTACAAAAGTAAGAGAACTTAGCTTTTATTAATCATATGAAAATCCAACGAGGTTTGGGATTTCCCCATACCACCCGACCATAGACATGCTGAACCAAATCTCTCTTTCATAGAATCACCCCCATGCCATATTCAAAGAATAAATGTGGGATTTCATAGAAAAAACAACCCAAGAACAACTAAGGGAATTGAGAGGTTAAACCACCTCCATCCTCACCAAATCGTGATCAAACCAAAACTAGTGCTCTGATCACAACCAAACTGGACTTGGAATGCCATCCAAAATCCATCGTTATCCTTGAGAAATTTTCCATCTCCTTGTCTCTCAAGCTTTATTGCAATCCAATCCCATATCACTATGCCCTAAACTGAGACCAGTCTCAGGATTTACCGCAATCCAAACTTGGATCACTAGGCCCTAAATCGACACTTCTCCCTGTGGCTTTACCATTTATCCCGCAAAATCGATCAAGGGATTCCTAAGCCTTTGGGAATGGAACTTGAGACCACCTTTGTCCCAGTTTCTGAAATCCATCCAGCAACCCAAATCTCGAAACCCAAATAAACATCCCAACACCATGGCATGTGGAAAATGAAAGGCTAGGCTGAAAACCATTGTCATAAACTAGCAAAACCATGCCACCGATAGCAAGGGAACCATACACCAACATGCAAATCCATGCATGTCCAAACCAACTAGGAAATCACACATGAAAAAGGTTACCTGCAAGTATTCCTGCTGAAGCTACTTGATCCTGCTCTTCTTGCTAGATTCTTGATTTCTTTACCTTTCCTTTTCTTGCTTTTCCTTTAATTTATCCAAACTAAAGTCCTCCAACAAAACTCTAAGTCACCAAGAGTCTGTGTGTGTGTGTGTGTGTGATAGAGAGAGAGAGAGAGAGAAATGAGAGAGCTCCAAATTTGAACTGACAAAAACCATGAATTGGTCCTCAGAAGCCTTTTTATTAATGAGGACTCTATTTTCTTCATTTTCCATTATTTTCCTTCATTTTCCTCCCCAAATCCAATTTGTGACCTTTCACCTTGCTTTTCTCCTAATTTCCTTTATTTTCATAAATAAATGTGCCAAAAATTCCTTTTTTCCTTTTAATTCCTTAGCCTTTGCCAATTTTCCTTAGGAAAAACACACATCCAATGATTCCCACTAGCATATATTTGCCCAATTTTCAGTGCCGGATAATTTTCCCTTAATCATGGTCTTATTTTTCCTTGATTAACTTTTATTACATGAAATTTTCACCTAATCTATTATAGAACACCCCCCCCCCCCCCCCCCCCTCCTTGGGGAACATTGTCCTCAATATTAAACCACACCATGACCTCAACAAAACCACTGTAAAGAAAACATATTGCCTATGGAGCTTTATAACTTAGCTCATTGCAGTGTTTATAATGAAAAACCTGCTCAAAGGAAAACATCATGACAACATGACAAAATAAAAACCATACCACTTATTGGAGCTTTATAACTTAGCTCATGGTGGTATTTACATCCATATATATATACATATACAAATACCAAAGTCATCAAAAAAACATATACCAAACATCAAACCAAAACTACTTTGCCTCAATCGGCAAACAATGAGGGATATAGGGCCCACATCTGATCTACCATTTCCCATGTAGCTTTTTTAGGCCCAAATTTCTTCCACTGCACTTTAACATTCTATATGGTTCTCTTCCTAAGCATGAGATGTTTGCACTGCAGTGTGCACCAAGGCTTTGGCTAGAACTCTCCTTCTTTCTCCACATGCAATACCAACCAATCAATAACATGAAAAACACCATTTATATAGTGTCTTCTTCCGGGATTATTGCATCCATGATTATTTAAATCAACATTTTCATCTATCCTAATGATGAGCCACAGTGGATGGCTCAAAACATCGATTTAAATAATTATGGATGCAATAATCCCAGAAGAGAACACTACACAAAATACTGATCGTAGAAGCCTTAGAACAATAATCATTTATATACTTCTTAAGCAATGAAATATGGAAAACATCATGGAATTTCATTTTTGGAGGTGGTGCAAGTCGATATGCTACTAGTCCAATCCTCTCAAGGATCTCAAATGGCCCACAATACCGTGGTGCCAACTTGGCACATGAACCAATCCTCAAATAGATTTTCATGAGATTGATGTGCAAATACACATACTCCCCAACCTAAAACTCCTTGAATACCCTGTGCTAATCTGCATAACTCTTCTACCTATTTTGTGTTTCCTTTAGATTTCTCTTTATAACCTACAATTCTTTCTCCGTGTATGCCAACATAGCTAGTCCAATAAGCACCCTGTTCACTAGATCACTCTAGCTAATGGGAGTATTACAACTTCGCCTAGACAATGCCTCGAAAGGAATCGTCCTTAATGACTCCTCATAACCATTATTCTATGTGAAATCAACCAAATGAACATACTCCTCCTATTTCCTCTATTGGTGCATCACGTACATCCTCAACATATGCTCCAAAATCCTATTGACTCTCTTTGTATGACCATCTGTTCACGAATGATAAGCTATACTAAAGGCCATATCTATACCCATGCCTGTAAATAGCTCCTTCAAAAACTTGGAAGTGAACTTCACATCCCTGTCTGACAAAATATGCTTTGGGACACCATGCAGTCTCACTATCTCTCTGATGAACACCTGTGTTACCTCACTGCATGAATATGTAGTCTTCACTGGAATGAAGTGAGCTACCTTTCTCAACCTCTCAACCATGACCATGATAGAATCAATCTACTTCACTATTCTTGGAAGAATTGTGATTAAATCCATGGAAATGACCTCCCATTTCCATTCTGGAATTGCAATAGGTCGTAGTAGACCATCTGGATGTTTGCATTCTACATTTACCTGTTGACAATCTAAACATCTAGCCACAAACACTAACACTTCCTTCTTTATATTTGGCCAATGATTTAACTTCTTTATGTCCATCAATGTCCTCTGATATCGTGGATGACCTGATTATGGCTTGATGTGAAACTACCTCAAGATAAGATTTTTGAGTTCACTGCAATTCGACACATAGATCATCTCTCAAAACCTCACCCAACCATCTATTGTGAGATGATAGTTTGCATCCTGATCACCTATACCTATAACTTCACCTATACCGATACTCTATTGTAATATCTGCATGATCTCCATGTATTTGTCATCCCGTTGTCCTACTTGCAAGATCTTATCCTATAACTTTGTCCCATAATAGCTCATAGCTGCTATATGATTTTCATGTACCTTCCTACTAAGAGCATTTGCAACCTAGTTCTCCTTCCACTTGATGTACCTGATCTCAATGTCAAACTCAGTAAGGGTGGCCAACCATCTAGCTTTCCTGACATTTAGATTCGGTTGGTCAAACAAATACCTCAACCCACTGCAATCGCTCATCAGTCCAAATCTCCTTCCAAGAAGATAGTGCCTCCACATCTTCAATGCATGTATGATCATTGCTAACTCAAGGTCATGTTTTGGGTAGTTCTTCTCATGCTCATTCAATTTCTGTTACTCATAGAACACTACCTATCCTTCTTACATGAGAAATCCACCAAGTCCTCTCTTGAAACCATCTGTACACATTGTTGTACCTCCGAGTTGATAATGGTCATCGATTAAGACACAACATCTAAGATAATTGTTTTGTGGTTTTTGTTTATTTTTGGAGGACCAATGGATGAAACATATATAAAATTGTAATGCCTAACCTTTTGAATAATACTAATCCCAAAGTAGAGGGATGCTATAAAAATTCACACAATGATAAAGCTTGAATAGTGGTGAGTAGAAACAAAAAATAATATGATTATTATAATTTTCAGACAGAAAATTAAACAAGCATAAGTATGAAAACCTCTGACCTATGTTCACAAGGTTCAAGATAATATGCTCATGCTTACAATAAGATGCTGATGATTTATTGATTCAGAGGGAATTAATTAAACAGACAGTTCATTAATCCATTCTCTTTAATGATTATCACTTCAGAAGCTTATAGGAATAGATTGAGACACAAGCATTCCTACCTAGGTATCTCTGTAAGAAATAATAATATGAAGAAAAACATAATGTGTAATACTGGAAAAAAACTTATAGGAAACACAAACTGTGTAAAACTAAATTCAGAATCCTTTTCTTTGTAGTAAGGGTCCAGAAAAGCTATTGCATCCAATGTTTACAAATTCTTCTTCAAGGGTGAACTCTCTTTCAATGGTCAACCTGGTTCAAAGGTGAACAATCAACCCTTAATAACTCAAGAAGAGAGTTATTTATGCAATAGTAGAACTAAGAAAATATACTAAACTATTTAATAATTGATTCTAGGAAAAGGAAATATCTTCCTGCAAGGAAATAGAGGCAGCTATTGAACTACTGCTTGCTATCCCTGTTATTTAGGTTCTGGTGGCTTTCGCCTTTTTATATTTTTCCCTTTAAGCTGCTTGTTTGTTTGATCTTTACGATGGAAGTCACATTAACTTATGATCCTTCATATGATACACTTTAATCTGATACTTTTTGATATGATACTTACTATGATATGATACTTACTATGCCTTTTTACTTTTACTGTACATTTCAAGCTTTTACTGTGTATTTCAATAGTAAATCATTTAGTTTTTTTATGTCTCAGCATGAGGTAGTTTGGATATTGATCATCTGTCTATCTTTTAATTGTATGTTTTATCTGCCTCCTCTGTTTTGTTTTTTAACTGTGTAAATTGTTTGTTTTAACATTTACTGTGTAAATGATTTCTTCTGCTATGTCTTTGGTTTAGACCTGATTTCTGTTTCTATGAGAAAATAATTTGAATTCATTTCTCAAGAATCTAGAACAAACAGGTTTTTAATTGGTATAAAAACTGCTTAGCGAGTCTCATAGTCTTCTGCTAATCACCTGCGAAATACAACAATCGTTAAGAAAAACATAGGTCGACAAGGTGGGCCACAATGGCTTCATTTGAGTTGAAAGGTCTGTGGATGGGTTCCAGAGCGTTTTCAAGACATAAACAGTGATTAAATCGGTTCCCAGAGGGTTTTCGCATTTAAATGGGTAAACGGTTAACTTTTTAAAATTTTGTGCAAAGTGAATAATGGATGGTTTTACCGTATGTGGGGGAGTGGTTTCGGAGGCTCATCGCATCGCTTTTCGTCATAGGGTGGTTTTTCTCCGAGCGCACATGAGTTAACGTGGGAATGACATGTAACCACAAGGGTCCCGAGAAAAACTACCAATCTTGTGTGCTCTCAGTCCTTTAAATATCGGAGATTAGGAGAGCGTAATATAGTTGTGTGTGGTTAGATCTGGGAGCAGGTGATCGGACGACTATAGCGCAGTCGAGATGCACGGCGGGAGTAAGCGCGAAGGTTAGTGGACCTGAGAATTAATTACAAGTGTTTTGTAGTTAATTTAATGAATAAAGTGCGGGTTAAAAGTGTAATGTGATGGGTTTAATAAAGTGGGATCAGGGTTAAAAAATAGCAGATATGAGTTAAATGGTTATATTGGCAGAGTTAACTTTAGAAAGTGGAGGTAAACCAAACTTAGACTTAAAGGGGTTTTATGGGTTTTTAGGAAAAATAGGAGAATAACAAGGGGAAAGTTATTTCTTCAAAGGGGAATGGGATTCACATTAGGGAAAAGGGGTTTTTAGGTAGGGTGTTGTAGCATTTTTTGGTTTTGATAAGATAGAATAAAATAGTCGAAAAATAAAAAATGATATTTTGAAAAAATGTTAAGTTAGGATATGGACATAACAATATTGAATAAAATGTTTTTGAAACTATCTTGATGATGATGTTCATATCAAAGAAAATGTTAGGTTAGATGTCCTTAAAAATCAAGGCAAAAAGAAAATGTTGGGTTAGAAAGAAAAGAAAACAAATAAACTCTAAAAGTGAGCAAGTCTAAATGCCACAACTATTTTTCTGCAAAATAATGGTTGTGTCCAGCTTGTCATAAATGCCACAACCCATGACAGTCAAATAGTTTAATCTTGGCTTCTTCATGCTTTAAATTTGATGTTATAGTTAGAGAATAAAGATCTGGCCAAATTGTTTAATCTTGGCAGATCAGTGGTTAGGTAGAGAATAATAAGGTGCTCATCAGTTTAATCTGAGCCCTTGGAGGTTATAAGGATAGAATTAGATAGTTTGCTTTTTAGATAAACAAAAAGGAAAAGGGTTTGCTAGCTTAAATGCACCCACTAAGTGAAGAAAAAATGATAGGATAAGAAAAGGGTAAGTAGAGAAAGGTTGGAGAAGTACTATGATTGATTGGACAAAATGTACACTTATCATGTTTTACTATATGTTTCTATGTCCATGAGGATATTTCACAAAGCAAATGAAGGTATACAAGATAAATTAATTAACTTCCCTTGTCCTCATTCATCCCTATATATACTAATTTCCCCTTCCCACCTTCGTATAGTTCATATTCATTCATTTTCCATAAAAAACCCCTTTTCCTAAGTTTAAAATCCCTTTTGCCTAGGAAAAGTGAGAGCCCCATGCTAAATCCCATTTTAGCCAAAAACCCACAAAAAATTGTTTAGCCTAAGTATTGATGCATATATGTAAAAAGCAAATAACTTATGAAAAAGCTTTATACTTAGCGTATTTCCCATTTCCGCTCATATTCCATTTTAAATCTAACTTATAGTATTAAACCCCTAGAAGGTCCCTTTCCCATATGTATTAACTTCCTTTATTAAATAACCCGAAACCATTAGTTTTATTATAAAAACTATGTATTTAATAAAACATCGCATTGGCAGATCACAAGCCTTTCAACATGAATGCACTCTCCCCGCATTGCGATATTTGATTGTTATGGACCCGAACCTGACGCAATATATATCATAATTCAATGCCATTTTGCATCCGCCTCCATCGCAAGTCCCCGCTAAAGAATATACCCTCCGCCATTGCAATCTCTGATTGGGATGGGAACCCAGACCCGACACAAATATAAATTATAATCCATTGCCATTTTGCATCTGCCCCCATCGCAAGTCCTAGCTAAAGCATATACCCTCTGCCATTGCGATCTCCAGTTGCGATGTGAACCCGGACCCAACGACATTTATCCGCCCACATTCATATTATTTCAAGTCCACCATATCTATTTTGCGAAGGATTTCTTTGTTAAAATGGTTTTATGGTTTAAACATAAAACACCTCTAATCTCAGTCTTTAACCCATGATAAAGCCATTACCACCATAATTTATCATTGGGACCCTCCGCGCTACTTTTTTGCTCCACCACTGTTCGATCTAAGGCATTCAAATCCAACGACCCTCAACAATTTCAGGTTGGCTCTTTGTACGAGCATTACCCGCTCGAAAAGCGGTATTCCACAGACCTCCCCTTGCTACATGTCAGGCTCAGATTATATCGGGTGACCCCTCTCGAAACCACCCATAGCCCATAAAGCGGTGCGGTGAAAACCAAAACCAGCTCCCGCATAACGACAAAATGACCACTGTTCACTTTGCCCCATATTTAAAAAAGAAAGCCGTTTTTCAGTTTAAACGCAAAAATCAGCATTTTTCCTTTGTTTCACCTATTTTTACAATAAACATTCCATAAGCCTCTGCGACCAATAAAGCCATTATTTTACCTTCCGATACACTCTGGACTCCTTCCAATATCCTCTCAAACTCAATAAAGCCATTAATGACCTTGTCTCTCACCTATGTTTTTCTTAACAATTTTTGTGTTTTGCAGGTAAGAATCCTTGTTCCAGGCTTACAAAGAAAAACCCTGCATACAGTTAGAAGACAAATACGAATATCATATCAAATTAATTTACCAGGTGGCATAAAATATGAAAATATTTACTGTTGAAAAACACAGTAAAAACCTGAAATGCACAGTAAAGGTAAAAAGGAACACAATAAAGATTACTCAATAGGGTCAAAGGATATTCATAGAGTTTAAAGAGTATCAGATGAAAGATCAAATGAAGGAATCAACCAGCGTAAAGGATACAAACAGTCAAGAAGCTTAAAGGGGCAAAATATCAAACAACAAAGCCAGAACAACCTGAATAAAAGGGATAGCAAGAAGCAGTTCAATAGTTTCCCCTATCTTCTTGTATAAAGATATTTCCTTTCCTAGAATAAACCTTAATTAGCTTTAGGATATTTTCTTAGTTTCATTATTGTATAAATAACTCTCTTCTCGAGTTGTTATTCATTCGAAGTTGAAGGTTCATTATTCATTGCTTGTTAAGTAGTGACTGTTCATTCTACTTTGAACCTGGTTGCACCTTTGAAGGAGGCTTTTGTAAACACTTGATGTACTCAATTTTTATTGAACGTTAATACAAAGCAAAGGATTATGAGTTTGGTTTTACAAAGTTTGTGTTATCTTGTAAGTTTTTCCAGTTATCAATCATTATGTTTTTATTCATATGCTTATGAATTATAGAGACATATAGGTAGGAATAATTGTGTCTCAATTTATTCCTGTAAGCTCCTGAAGTGATCATCTATTAAGAGAATGGATTAATGAACTGTCTGTTTAGCTAATCCCCTCTAATCAATAAATCATCTGCATCTTTTGTAAGGTTAAGTATACTGCCTTGAATCTTTGGAACGTAGTTCAAAAGGTTTTCACACTTATGATTGTTCTATTTTACAGTCTGGAAACTATGACAATCATATTATTTTTTGCGTTCTTCTCACCACTATTTTTTATCTATATCATTGTGTAAAGCTTTACAACAACCCTTTGTTGAGATATTAATATAACCCAAAGGATTAAGTATTTCAATTCTACATCTTTCTTCATTCATTGGTCTTCAAAAACTAAAACCAAAAAACCCAAAACAATTATTTTAGATGCTCTGGCATTGGTAGCTGACCTACTACTATCTGAGAGGTATAACATCAAACTGGCGCCGCTGCCGGGAATTTGAATTTCTTTTAAGTTTCCCTCGGGACAATAATATTCATTCATTATTTTCCTTTAAATGTGATTAAAGGGTTTAGAAAGGTTAAAATCATTCACCAAGGTGACTCCACACTCCCAAGCTGGCACCTTTTAAACATACCAGATCTCGTTCAAAAGTTGACATAGTTAAACCTTTGTCAAATCCTGAAAGGCTTTTGAGAAAATCCAGGTCTAAAAGGGGACACCAACCATATTCTTCTTCCTCTTCAGTCCCGTAGTTTGAATAATTACAATCATTTGACCCCTATAGTAATATCCCATCTATTCTTGATTAGTCCCATTTATCACCTAGGGTTGCTGAACTTCTAGATAAAGGAGTTGATTTTAAGTCATCCTACCTTATTCATTCATTAGAATCCCATCCAATACCCACACTATCACTAGGATCACATAAAATTGAATCTGATTTGGCTGTTAATCTACCAGAATATAAACCCACATATTTCATATCCCCTACCACCTATCATTTTCCTTCCATTTTTGACCGACCTGAAGCTTCTTCTTCTGAACAATCTGAGGAGACATTTTCTATATATTCCAATCCTCTCTTTGAAACAAAAGAAGGTATTCCTTTACAGGTCCCAAACTTAGTTCTTAGGACTCCTTTGAAGTCTTTTAGTAGATATCCTCCTCCTTTACCTCAAACTAGTTCATCAACCCCTGAATCACCATCTCCTTCCTCTACTTCTTCATCCTCTACATCCACACAAACGCCTCATACTCCACCTAAACAACCTCATAATGTTGGACACAGATTTTCATTGATGTCAATACGGCAATATTTGAGGATCAGATGGAGCCAAGAGGAGCAGACCAAGCCAAGAGGAGCCACATTGGAGTGAAAGGAGCTATAGGAGGAGCCACATATATATATAATATATATATGCCAAAGAAGAGGAGTAAGCAAAGGAGCCACATATATAACATATATGTCAAAACAGAGCCAATCGGGAGCTATCGGAGGAAGCAGATTACACAATCGGTGCATTAAAAACTATTGGAGCAACAATGCCAAAGGAAGAAGTATCGGGAGTATCGCATATGCCAAGAGTATAACAGAGGAGTACAAAGAGCGGAGGAGTATATATATATATATATATATAGAGGTGATATAATAAAACAAACCCGCGGCTTCATTATAAACCACTTTAATGTAATATCACATTTGGTATGTCCCTGGTCTTAAACGGCCATCACCCCGAAACCTCTGATTGCAATGAACTGTCAAAGAACTGACGAGTATAACAACTACTGCCTAATGTAATATCACATCCCCAGTGATCGCAAGTCCTAAAGGGATGGCGCTATAATCTGTCGACTGCGATAGAGGTGTGGACCCGACGGACTTATTATAAATAGTTGAATGCTATATCGCATCCGCGGTAATCGCAATGTGTAAAGGGCATGACACTCTCCCGAGCACCGATTGCAATGTAAGTCATGGACCCGATGGCCTGATTGCAACATGATTTAATACAATATTGCATCCGCAAGTGGATCGACCATCAGCCATCGACGATATGATGGGGTTGTTGTATAAAGGACCCCTGGAGGCCTCGAATCACCAATTGCGATTTAAGCGGATCCTATACAGGTTTAAATGCGGGTGAATTAAAATTGAAGTCTGGCTCTTTAACAAGTTTTGACTATTTCACTCATAAATCCTGTGTAACTGTATATTTTCCATGCGCGGGCTTTTGAGGTAGAGATGCATACAAGAATGGTCCTGATAGTTCAGGAGGCATCAACTCTAGTTCAAGAGGTTGAATGTCAGTTAAATGAGATGATTCAAGACGATTGCGATTGCGGCAGGTCTATTAAAATGGAAAACATGCAAAGTGAACTTGTGATTGGAGCATAATGTCTTAGTGAACTTGCGATTGGAGCACAATGTCATGATTTCGATTGGAGCATAATGTCTCAGTGAACTTGCATAGTGCAGAGGAAGGCACAGCAACTGAGGAGGAAGCCTAAGAGGTGGTGTAAGCGGAAACGAATGAACAGAGGTATGGATATAAATAAAACAGTAAAAACAAAGAACTAGTGTTGTTGTTGTTATGGTGAAGACCCAGAGGGTGAGATACTAGAAGCAGCAGAGGCAAAAGAGGTAGCAGAAGCAACGGAGGTTGTAGAGGTAGCAGCAGCAGCAGAGGCAGGAGAGTAGCAATGAGAGAACCTCAACTGAAGAAACTTTAACAGCATACCAGTTGATACCAAGGTTGGGTTGGAGCCCAAGAGGTTGGAGCCTCAGAATTGAACAGGACTGAAGTCATTGGGGGTAGGTGCTCCTAAGTGCAGAACCACTGCAAAACAGAGTTGGTGCTCTAGAGGTTGGAGCCTATCTAAAGTCCAAGTTGGAGCTTGGAAACCATTCACAATAAAATATACTTATATTGTATTTATTTCATTGCAATGTCTTGAGTTTTAATAAAAGCATTAATTCCAACTGTTGATTTCTGTGTTCTATGTATACATATACATATCTATGTATACTTTTAGCAATTACTAGAACAATTAAAAAAATAAGAAATATTGATTCACCCCCCCTCTTAGTATTTCCAACAATTGGTATCAGAGCAAGCTTCTTCATACTAGCCTATAGATTGAAGAAGTATCCGCAACCATGATGAGAAATCACGAAGCATCAGGAAGACCTCCTTTGTTCGATGGCACTAACTTTGGTTTCTGAAAGAAAAGAATGACCTACTACTTAATGTCCCTTGGACATGAAGTCTAGCATTTTGTTCAAAATGAATACAAAACTACTTCCACTCTTCCAACAGACCAAGACGATAGAAAAATCCTACATCGCAAATGCAAAGGCCATGAACTCCATCACTAGTGGAATCACTGATTCCAAGTTTACAAAATCATGCACTGTACATTTTCCCAAGAAATGTGGGAGAAGCTAGTTAGCTTGTACGATGGAGAATCAAAAGTAAAGAAGGCAAAGCTTCAAACTCACAGAAGACAATTTGAAAGTTTGAGGATGGAAGATGAAGAAGATATTGTAGCATACCTCCTTCGAGTAGCTGAAGTGGTAAACTCCCTGAAAGGATTGGACAAAAAAGTTGAAGAAAGTACCATTGTTCAAAAGGTATTAAGGTCTCTTCCAGACAGATTTGACTCCAAAATAAGTGCTATAGAAGAAGCAAAGGATCTAGATACCCTCAAAATGGATGAACTCCATGGAATTCTCACTGCCTATGAAATGAGGAAAGGTGGCCCAAGCTCCAAAGATGCAGCATTTAACGCCTCAAAGTCAAAGAAGGGGAAAGAAAGGAATGACTGTAGTGATGAGTCATATGTGGAATCCGAATTGGCTCAATTTGTACAAAATCTGAAGAGAGGATCTAAGCTTAAAGGCAAGCATCCTCTTATATGTTTCAAATGTGGTAAAATAGGTCATTATGCAACAAAATGTCCTCATAAACATGATAGTGATGATGAATGAAATTCTAAAAGAATGGCACACAAAAAGAAAGGGTTCAATAAGAAAAACTTATTCTCCAAGCAAGATGAGTCTGATGAGGATGAGTTTATAGTCATCAAAAAGAAATCAGATGAGAAAAGTGATCATGATGAAAGCCAAGAAGCATTATTCATGGCACTCGCAGATGATGATGACTCAAGGCTGGAAGGAAATGTAGATGAACTGCTAATAAGTGCCATTGAAGAAAATTAGAAACTACGGAACAAGATCATTTCTCTCAAAGTGGAAAAAGAGGAAATAAGAAGGAGAGAAGATCTCTTGGAAGCAAAGCTTAAAGAAAAAGAAGAAACTTGTGAAGAACGTGAGGCCGAAATAGTGTCTCTGAGAAAGGAGTTGGAGAAAATTAAAAAGGGTTGTAAAAGCTCTCAAATACTCGAGACTATTTTGAAAAATCAAAAACCTCAACATGACAAGTCTGGAATAGGTTTCAAAGGAGAGTCCTCAAGCACTACGAATAGTGAGAAAAGCTATGCAGATGCACTTTCCTGCAATCCAAAAGATGAAAAAGTATGTTATCAAAAGTGCATCCCCGATCCCAAGAATAAAGAGAGAATTACTCCAAAGAAGAATGTGGAGTCGAACCATGGACACTACAGCAAATACAAACCTGTACTCCACCAAGGGCCCATCGCAAATCCGAAGAACGAGGGAGGAGTAATTCCCAGGATGGAAATCGACTCAAATCGTGGTTGCTTCAACAAGTACAAAACCATCTTTCTTGGACACGGCTTTCACTGTAAAAACTTCGGTCATCAAGCCAAACATTGTATGGCTCGTAGAAGTGAAAAGACAAAGCTAAAGGACCAAATAATCAACTCATATGCCCCAAAAAGGTAGGGACAAATCAAAACGTTCTATTCATTTGATCCCTTGACCAAATTTGATATGATTTTCTCTTTCTGCTACAATAATGGACACTATGAACAAGACTGCCCACTCAAAGGAAGAAAGACAAGTATCAAGAACTCTAGCATGGACAAATGTGGCATGGCTCTATATGCTCAAAATAATGAAAACCAGTGGTTTCTAGATAGTGGGTGCTCCAGACACATGACACGAGATAGAAGGAAGTTTGTCTCACTGAGCAAAAAGGAAGGGAATGTGTCCTTTGGAAGCGGATCAGGCAGAATTGCAAGAAAAGGAAGAGTTACTCTGATCAATGGAGAAGAAGAGGCTCAAGATGCTCTGCTAGTTGATGGACTCAAACACAACCTCCTGAGTGTCAACCAAATCTGTGATCAACGACATAAGGTTGTTTTCAGCACCAAAGACTGTGAAATAAGGAACTCTGCCTCAGGGAAACTTGTGGCAAAAGGGGTGAGAACACCAGACAAAATTTAGATACTAAACAAAATTCAAGAAAATAAATGCTACTTGAGTCAGACAGATGAGAGTTGGCTATGGCACAAGCGACTTGGACATACAAGCTTCGAAACTCTGATCAATATCAGTAAGATCAAAGCTGTACGAGACATCCCACGGCTGTTCAAACCAAATGAAGCAGTGTGTGGTCCATGTCAACATGGAAAGTAGACCAGAACTAGCCACAAGACAAAGGAGCTGTATACATCGAAGCCCTTGGAGATCATCCATGCTGATGTGTGTGGGACAACTAGAAATCAAGCACTCCAAGGAGAAAGGTACTTTGTGTTATTTGTTGATGATTATAGTAGAATGATGTGGATATATTTCATAAAGTATAAATATGAAACTTTTGAGTGTTTTAAGAATCCAAAAGCCCTTGTAGAAAATAAAAAAGATTCAAAAATTAAGCGCCTCAGAATAGACAGAGGATGAGAATTCACATCAAACAAGTTTAGTGCGTTCTGTAACATTCATGGAATTAAAAGGGAATTCTCGGCTGCCATAACACCTTAGCAAAATGGGGTAGTTGAAAGACGAAACCGAACAGTGTAAGAAATGGCAAGAACTATGCTATTAGCAGCAGACTTACAACATAAATTCTGGAGAGAAGCAGTAGGGACAACTGTCTACACATTGAATCAAACTCAATTAAGACCAAATTATGATAAAACTCCTTATGAGCTACGGAAAGGAATACCTGGTTCAGTGGAGTACTTCAATATATTTGGAAGAAAGTGCTTCATAAAAATAAATGATGGTTCACCTGGAAAGTTTGATTCTCGGGTTGATGAAGGGATATTTCTTGGATACTCTACACAGAGGAAGGCTTACAAGTGCTACAATTATCGACTGAAGAAAATAGTGGAAAGCATTGATGTAAAGGTTGATGAAGATCTTCTAGAAAAGGAAATTGAAGAACATGAAGATGACTCTCTCATTGAAGAAGAAGAACCTAAAGAAGAATAAATAGGTGAGGAAGAAGAAGAAGAAGAAGATGGAAGAGAACCACCTATTACCCGTTCAAAGATGAAGTATGTCCAAAGATATCATCCAGAAGAACAGATCATTGGCGATAGAGATGAAGGTGTGTAGACCCGAAGAAGGATAAAAACCACACCCAAGAGAAACGTCATTGCCCTCCTATGTATGATAGAACCATAAACATTTGTAGAAGCAAGTAAGGATAATTATTAGGTAAAAGCCATGGAAGAAGAAATGTCCCAAATTGAGAAGAACAAGACATGGGAGCTGGTACCTCATCCAAAGGACAAAAACATAAAAGGAACCAAATGGGTGTTCAAAAATAAAATGAATGAGGAAGGACAAGTTATAAAAACAAGGCAAGACTTGTCTGCAAAGGCTATTCACAAATTGAAGGAATTGACTTTGAAGAGACATTTGCACCAGTGGCCCGTATGGAAGCTATCAGAATATTCTTAGCATTTGCTTGCTCAAAAGGATTCAAAATCTATCAAATGGATGTGAAATCAACATTTCTAAATGGGGAACTCAAAGAGGAATTCTACATGGAGCAGCCAGAAGGGTTTGATATAATAGCAGGAAAGGACTTGGTTTGTAAGTTGAAAAAGGATTTATATGGGTTGAAACAAGTTCCTAGAACTTGGTATGCAAGACTGGATCACTATCTACAACAGGGCTTCAAAAAGTAAGTGGCTGGAAGTAATCTATACATAAAGACAGATCAAGGTAAGTTACTAGCTGCTCTTGTGTATGTGGATGATCTGATTTTTGCTATTAATAATGATGAAATGAGCAATGATTTTTCTCAAAACATGTCAAAAGATTTTCAGATGTCAATGATAGGAGAGCTGTCCCACTTCCTTGGACTTCAAATATCTCAAACAAAATATCTAAAAGACATGCTCAAAAAATATGGAATGGAGGACTGTGCACCCATGAGCACACCTATGACCACAAACTGCAAACTCAGCAAAGATGATGACTCCCCTCTAGTAGATGCAACTCATTACAGGTCAATGATTGGAGCCCTTCTATACTTAACAGCTACACGACCAGACATAATGAAAGCAGTAGGAATGGTGGGAATATTTCAATCTGCTCCCAAACAATCCCATTTATTAGCTGTAAAAAGAATTCTCAGATATCTGAAGGGAACTTTTGATTTTAGTCTTTGGTACCCAAAGAACTAAACACGGACTATAACTACATACACTGATGCTGATTGGGCTGGAAGTATAGATGATTGGAAAAGTACTAGTGGAGATGCATTCTTCCTAGGAGACTGTTTGGTATCCTGCCTCAGCAAAAAACAGTCATCCATATCATTATCCATAGCCGAAGCTGAGTATATTGCTGCAACAGACTATTGTACTCAGATTCTATGGATGAAGGAAGCTCTAAAGGATCTCGCCATATGTACAGATCAACCAATTACCATTTATTGTGACAACACAAGTGCCATTAGTCTCAGCAAAAATCCAGTGATGCACTCAAGAAGCAAACACATACCGATCAAGTATCATTTCCTCCATGAGCAAGTAGCTAAACAAAACATCGTCCTAGAATATATCAGTAATAAGGAGTAGATAGCTGATATTTTCACAAAACCTCTTCCTCAAGAAGCATTCAAACATATGCATCAAAAGATGGGGGTTATTTCCTTATCATCACTCAAGTTCATTCATAAAGATGTAGCAGCATAGGGGGAGCAGTTTGATAGGGGGAGTCCGTATGCATTCCTTTGCCATTGATGTCAAAGGGGGAGAGAGCAGAAGAATATTGCCATCAATAACAAAGGGGGAGATTGTTGGACACATATTGTCATTGATGTTAATATGACAATATTCGAGGAGCAGACGGAGCCAAGAGGAGCAAACAGAGCCAAGAGGAGCAGACCAAGCCAAGAGGAGCCACATTGGAGTGAAAGGAGCTATAGGAGGAGGCACATATATATATAATATATATATGCCAAAGAAGAGGAGTAAACGGAGGAGCCACATATATATAACATATATATATGTCAAAACAAAGCCAATCGGAAGCTATCGGAGGAAGAAGATTACACAATCGATGCATTAACAACTATCGGAGCAACAATGCCAAAGGAAGAACTATCGGGAGTATCGCATAGCCAAGAGTATAAGGAAGAGTACAAAGAGCAGAGGAGTTATATATAATATAGAATATATATATAATATAAATAATATATATAGAGGCAATATAATAACATGGACCTACGGCTCCATTATAAACTGCTTTAATGTAATATTGCATCCGCTATGTCGCTGGTCTGAAAGGGCCATCATCCCGAAACCTCTGATTGCGATGAACTGTCGTGGACCCGACGAGTATATCAACTACTCCCTAATGTAATATCGCATCCGCAACGATCGCAAGTCCTAAAGTGATGGCACTATAATCTGCCCACTCGGATAAAGGTGTGGACCCGACGGACTTATTATAAATAGTTGAATGCTATATCGCATCCGCGGTAATTGCAATGTGTAAAGGGCATGACACTCTCCTGAGCGCTGATTGTGATGTAAGTCACAGACCCGATGGTCCGATTGCAACATGATTTAATACAATATCGCATCCGCAAGTGGATCAACCATCAACCATCGACAATATCATGGGGTTGATGTAGAAAGGACTCCTGGAAGCCTCGAATAACCGATTGCAATTTAAGCGGATCTGGTACAAGTTTAAATGCGGGTGAATTAAAATTGAAGTCCGACTCTTTAATAAGTTTCGATTGTTTCACTCATAAATCCTATGTAATTGTATATTTTCCGTGCGCGGGCTTTTGAGGCAGACATGCATACAAGAATGGTCCCGATAGGTCAGGAGACCTGAACTATAGTTGAAGAGGCTGAACTTCAGTTAAATGAGATGATTCAAGCTGATTGCGATTGCGGCAGGTCCGTTAAACTGGAAAACTTGCACAGTGAACTTGCGATTGGAGCATAACGTCTCAGTGAACTTGCGATTGGAGCACAACGTCATGATTGCAATTGGAGCATAACGTCTCAGTGAACTTGCACAGCACAGAGGAAGGTGCAGCGACTGAGGAGGAAGCCTAAGAGGCGGTGTAAGTGGAAATGAATGGACAGAGGTATGGATATAAATAAAACAATAAAAACAGAGAACTGGTGTTGCTGTTGTTATGGTGAAGACCTAGAGGGTGAGATAGTAGAAGCAGCAGAGACAAAAGAGGCAGCAGAAGCAACAGAGGCTGTAGAGGTAGCAGAAGTAGTAGAGGCAGGAGAGTAGGAGTGAGGGAACCTCAGCTGATGAAAATGTAACAACATACCAGTCGATACCAAGGTTGGGTTGGAGCCTCAAAATTGAACGGGACTGAAGTCATTGGGGGTTGGTGCTCCTAAGTGCAGAACCAATGCAAAATAGAGTTGGTGCTCTGGAGGTTGGAGCCTCTCTGAATTCCAAGTTGGAGCTTGGCAACCATTCACAATCAAATGTAGTTCTATTGTATTTATTTCATTGCACTGTCTCTAGTTTTAATAAAAGCATTAATTCCAGCTGTTGATTTCTGTGTTCCGTGTATACATATACATATCTATATATACCTTTTTCAATCACTAGAACAATTAAAAAAATAAGAAATACTGATTCACCCCCCCTCTCAGTATTTCCAACACATACACCTCAAGCACCTCATACACCACCCATTGTCATGGCTTTCCGACCTATTTTACAGGCTAGATATGTTGCCTAAGTCTTACCTAATAACCTTGATGCATTCCCAACTGGATACATAAGATACCTTCATCTTCAAGCTTTCCTAGACTTTGTAGACAACATGAATATTGAACAAGAAAACATTTATATGAGATTGTTTGTACATTCACTTGAAGGAAGTGCGAGGATTTGGTTTAGGTAGTTACCAGCAGCTTCCATTAGAAATTGGGAAGAGCTTACAACCATATTTAAAAATAAATGGGGTGTGAAAAAGGATCCTCTTTACTTCCTCATAGACTTCGAAGAGCTTAAAAGGAACTTCAGTGAACCAGTATCAGATTTTATCAAAAGATACAATAAACTCTATCACAAAATGCCTATTGATTGTAAGCCCCCTGTAGTAGCAGTTAAGTCTAGATTCTCTAAAGCTTTTGATGATGACTTTGTTGTTATGCTACAAGAGAGAACTTGAAGAACTCTTGAAGATATGCAAGCAAATGCTATAGAAGTAGAAGCAAATAGGGTAGCCTCAACTTCTTTAAAACTTAAGGAAGAAAAGGCCCAAAGAAAATTCAAATCTGTTCAAGAAGCCTCCAGTTCCTCTAAGACTAAATCAGAAGACTCAAAAATAGATGAAATAACATCTCTTCTTAGAAATCTATCAAATAGGATTTCGAAGATTGAGCCCGAACCTAGGACAATACAACAAATAGTTACTAGACCTCAAAACCAAAATCAAGGTTAGTATAAAAGAAATCCACCACTACAAATTCTTCAGAGACCTAGCAATGATCAATAGGTTCCTACTTTATTGATAGATGACCAACAACCTGATGATAATACTATGATAATTACTGAATATATTAAAAGTATGGATTCTTCTTCCAATCAAACATCCATCATTCCTCTCTCACAACAGAATCAGGGTCAAGAAGATCAGGAAGCTTCACAGGTCTCTAAATATCACGCTTTCTCTGAATTTTTAATTCTAGAGTTAAACAAGAGGTATGATCTTAGGCCTAGGCCTGGTCCTGGGAGATCTCCAAAGGAAACTCCAATAATTGAACCACATACCAAAATTGTTGAAGCTCAAACAACTCTTATTCAGTCCTTAGATTAGTCAATTGATACTACCCAAACTGGTAAAAGCATTTTGACTACATTTAGTGTTGAAAAATAATTAGAGAGGGTTAAAATCCCAATTCCACTTTCATAAATTTCTAAAAACCCTGGTTATAAAAGCCAAGTCACAAAATGGATACAAAATACCTCAGTTGATGCTGAAGGTGATGTCATAAGTCTGCAAGATGAAAAACCAGCAGTAGTTTTTGGCCCTAGTTCAGACATGATAGATGAGATAGTGCCTCCTTTCTATGTAACTCTTAAAACAAATGGTTCCATGTTATATAATTGTATGCTTGATTCAGGAGCATCACAAAACCTTATGCCAAAATCTATCATGGACCATTTGAAGCTCGACATAACCAGATCCTACCATTACCTGTACACCTTTGATTCTAAAAGGGTGCCCTGTTTAGGATTGATAAGGGATCTAGTGGTTATCCTTACCCAAATTCTAGTGAAAAGTGTAGTACTTGATATTGTTGTCACAGATATCCCTCCCAATTTTGGAATGCTCCTTTCTAGGTCTTTCTGTGCCAAATTAGGGGGAACTCTTCAAATAGATATGTCATATGCTACTATTATTGTTTATTGAGGAGAGAAATTAAGATTATATAGAGAGGTAAGATTTGTACATACTGTTTGTAAGACTGACTAGATAAGGAACAATCCAATTTATGAAATAGATCAAGAATTTGGTTGTTTTCAACTCACTTCAAACCAACATAAAACTCACGTCAAAATTGAAGAGGTAGTTGAAAATCCTGAACCAAACCAAACTAATATTTGGAAAATGTTCTTTGATGGATCTTGCACGAAAGATGGTGTTAGGGTCCCACCCTAACCCCCTTATTCATGTCATGGGATCACGTCATAGTTAAGAGTCAATAAAGCCCATATTAATATTTGTAAGTGGTTAACCTGCAATTAATGAAGGGACCACAGTTAGTTGCAAATGGGCGGTAGTATTAAATAAAGGGTAAATGGGTGGTAGTATTAGATAGATGGTATCAATAAAACCCACGGTATTGGCCCGTGGTATTGCATGTATGAGTCATATATAAAGGATAGAGACTCCCTGCGAGGAGTATCGTCTCTTGTTTTGTAATCGAGCTCTGCTCTATTGGAGGTTGCCCCCTCGAAGAGGCCTGTGAACATTTCTCTCTGAGTAATAAAATCATTGCTATTCTGTGTTCTGGGTATATTTTCTTCGCATATTCTGTGTTCTGGGTATCTTTTCTTCACATATTCTCTGTTCGGTATTTCTTTGCAGGTTAAGAAGCATAACAAGTGGTATCAGAGCACTTTCTAGGGCTCGGTGGAATCTCCAAATTTTAGCAAAAAAAATTTTGGCTAGAGACGTGTTCTCTTTAAACCACGGGATTTGTCGTTAAGCGCATAAACCTGCGGATTTGGGGAGGCATGCAGGCAGGAAATACAAGAGGTGGTCACGTCTGTTGGACTCCCTTGTAACCCCTGTGGGTACCCCTTCGAGTAGTAGCGTATTAGACAGAACCACGCACGGACTGTCTTCCACGTACCCTCTGGGTATATAGGAAGCCCCATAGCTACCTTGAAGCCT
>APFE030004376.1:0-13102 GCA_000404065.3 Pinus taeda
GACTATTTCTCTTCATATCCTTCCATGTGGAGTCTTTAGCCACTATATAGGCCTCATACATACAATACCATGCATCATTACCATGGTTTCCTCATACCAACAACTAATACCATGGGCCCCTTTAACTACTTGTGGTCCCTTACATGACATGGGTTAACCACCTTATTTATTACTATGGCCCATCCCATTATTACATTATTACCTTGGGTACCTCCCTCGGTACCCCATATTACCCCCCCTAGGTACATAACAACAGGTGCGTTATATCACTGCACAATTGCTCCTGCTCTAACTCAAATCGATTACAACTTCACTAAGGTTGGTGGTGGGCCCTGACCACTACCTTAGACGAGTTAAGACACAACAATAGAATTACATATCAATAACACATAAGCTCATGGAATAAAGGTCAATATTAATATATAAATCAATATTTCAGAAATACATATATAATATAGTTCAAAGTTGTGATAAACATAGTTTTTGAAAAAAATTAGGATCACTATTCTTTCCTTCTTGCTTGCCAACCCTCATAACACTGCTAGATGCTCTTTTAAAGAGATTGTTGTCTAAATATAGGTTTAACTAAATGAATAAGAAAAATAACACCACCCTCAATTTACCCCACTTTAGTGGACAACAACTGCTTGTGTAGCTCTACTATTGTTGGTTGCATTGCAATCTTCACCTCAACATGCTCATTCCCCCTTGCACATTAGCCCAAACTCCCTCTATATTCTACCTGTCTCTCCAACACAATGTCATAGGCCTAAAACCTAGCTACTACAATCATAGCATCGTCATTGTCTACCTTTCTCTTTTTACTCTGGCACTACCCTATTTTATAGACTCACCTTCTTCCCTACGTAATGATGTTATCTGCATGCCCAACACCACAACTCTCGATCACATCACCATAGACTATACCCTTAGTGCACAGTCTTCGTGGGACATCCATTTCCTATAGTTTGCAAGATTTCTTTACACAATAATGTAATGACCTATTATACACATAACTATCCCTTTGTGTTATGCACTGAATTTACTTTTATTTTCTAGCGTTGTTTATCATAATGAACATCTTTGAAATGTCAATTATAGTAGATTTGGAGTGCCTCAGTGTTTCCTCATCAACAACAGAGATGGCCCCACTTAAGAGGAGACCAAGTAAAGAGATTTTTGAAGGTGTTGAAGGCCCCACTTAAGAGGAGACCAGGTAAATAGATTGTTGAAGGTGTTGAAGGCCCCACTTAAGAGGAGACTAGGTAAAGAGATCATTGAAGGTGTTGAAGAAGGGGTAGAAGAAAGTTCTATAATCTCAACCCCAATCTATATAGATACACCATGTTGCAATGATAAATCCATGTCAATAACTTGCTCAGGTATATATTATCTATTTGCACGCAAATAAATTCCCGGGGATGAGGAAGATGTTGGAGTGTATCAAAATGTGAAGATATATTGGTTACATAATATAGCATCGCATCTCGCAATTCTCCCATTTGTAGAAACCATCGAGTGGATCATAAAATAATTGATGTAAAGGATATGACCATTCAAGACAATAATGACATATCTTTGGCAACATACATACATACATACATACATACATACATACATACATACATACATACATACATTATATTATATATATATATATATATATATATTATTATATATATATATACATAAAGATAATACATATACATATCTCTCTCTCTATATATATATATATATATATATATATATCATTGCATTGCAAAGTATTGCAAATTCCTGAACTATCAGGTATCTCTCATAACAAAATGGTATGAATATTTTTCCTTAGCTAACTAAGATATCTTAAATACATGGTGGAAAGACCCTAACAAATTTTGGATGAGAGCTGATTGACTCTACAAGACCAAGTTGTTAAGAAAAGCATATCAGTTGGTAGTGGACATGTGTTGTCATTTTTATGGTAAATAAAATGTAGATACATTCGAAGAATCTTGGGAGCCATTAATATATACCTAGGCCCAAGAAGGAAGCATGTTCAATTGGGCATAAATATTATGTACTTCAATTCATACAAGGGTAAAAGAAGCCTAGAAGCTTAGACTTTCTATTTCAAGAGTGTACACAGTTTGTGGCGGCTGTTTACTCAAGAGTAATGCATCTAAATTGCAGTACAAATTTTCAAATACAAGAGTAAATGGATGTAACTAGAGAACTCTAATTACAATTAAAAGAAAGCTCAATTCACTAGTGAAACCAAATCATGCATTCATTCAAGTATTGGTCAAGAATACAGTAACAATAACTCATTTCTCTTTGAACTGATTGATTTTCCAAACGTAATTTCTAATTTGAACAAAAAGGATCTCGGTCTGAGAGCATAGACAGCAGTAGTCAATACTCTTTACAGTAGAGAATCTCAAGATAGCACTGAACTAGAACGCTGAACTACATGGTTAAATCTTGAAACACCAATAATAGAATACTTAAGTAGATAATTAAATCATGGATAATAACAACTAGAATCAATATTTCCGCAGCATGTAAAATAGAGTAATTTCGTTAAGTCTAGAAATACGAAACAACAAAGCAATGTGATTAAAATAAGTGGAAATCAAACCAAACCATCACACGACAGAAATCATAAAAGAATGGTACAGGAACAACAAGTGAATCCACCAGGGTCGGGCCCTTAGCCGCTAGTGAACATAGCCAGATTACTTCAATAGATGACAAGGAACAACAATCGCTTTATATATTAATCATTGCAAAATAGTTATAGCCAGTTCACACTCTGTTTCAACAAAGAGAGCCGATGATCAAAGTTACAAATACAATAGTAATTCTCGTCCACTTGTAGTGTCCTACCTAGGGTGCTAGATGGGGCTAAATTTATTATCGAACAGGGTGCGTATACTTAGAGGCGTGTGCCTAAAATATATAGACATAAAGGATCTACTCTAGGCCTATTATTCCTAATTACAGCTGTGACTAGATCTAATATTAAACTATCAATCAAATCTTTAACTAAGCATCAAATTATATATTATTAACAGCTAAAATGCAACTCATAACATGCTGTGTATCACTGTATTTAAAGGTTTCGGTCCCCTTACAGAGACACCAAACGTGAAACCCCTGTTTAATGGCACTCAATAGTCATGAATATTTATTATAAGCATGCAAGGTAAAAATCATAAGCATCGTCCATAGCGGTGCTTTACAAAGCAACCCTGGATCGAATCCTTTACAAGATATGACTCACAATCCAGATGAGGGTTTGCTCAAGCGCATACATGGACATCTAACACCGCATTCATAAACACAAATGTAAGCATCAATCAAATCCCTGTGCATATAAATCGATATCAAATATCATTCAAACGCTTGACTGTGAAATGTAATTAAAGTAACACTATAAATGCAATGTAAACGTAATTAAAATATCGGTATACCATGCACGTAGGGCCCATCCGCGTTCTTGGTACACCGAGACTGTTACTTCACGATCACAGTATTAAACAATGCATGGAGATTATAATGCAATCTTATATTAAATCAAAAGCTCTGTTCCGAAGCGACAAGAAATGTATATGTATAAATGTAAAGGTCTGAAAGTGTCAAAAGGTAAACTAACATATAACCAGGTTCGGCCTTATAATTACATACATTCACATCCTTTGAAAAATGGATGTTTATCCATGGGCGGCTGTTGCTGCTTTTACAAAAATGCAAAGATGTTCCTATCCTAGCTTACGCACATAAAAACAAGGAAACAACTAAAAATTGAATTGACTGTAACTGTGTGCTGTTGCTGCCTTTGTGCCAACATGCCATAGTTGACCAGGCGTTGACCGCGCATATAGGAGGGATGTTTCCGCTGCGGGATAGGTGCTTGTCCATGCTTGGACATTCCTCTTTTCGCCCATACCTTTCACTCTGGCCTGGCTGTCATGCCACATGTCAAACGATAAGCCATTTACAAGTTGTTGAGACTTCCTGTAGTTATTT
The DNA here is from genome assembly GCA_000404065.3 of Pinus taeda. Lineage (NCBI taxonomy): Eukaryota > Viridiplantae > Streptophyta > Pinopsida > Pinales > Pinaceae > Pinus > Pinus taeda. Next base: position 4,009 of record APFE030004376.1, read on the forward strand.
AGGCCAAAAATCCTAATTTATTAACACAAAACCCCTAAATAAATTTAAATGCAATTCAACAACTATAAAACTATTAATTAATCAATTTCCAAGGCATTTGAGAGATAAATGATGAAAAGAGGTAGGAAATGGTCATGTTTTGGGAGGGAAAAAAAGGGTCATAGAATGGTACCAACATCTCTCCCCGACTTAATGACTTAGCATGTCCTCATGCTAACCCTGAAGTGCTTCCTTTAAACTCGGTCCCTGCCTGTACCTCTGCTGCCTTGAATAATGTGTCTACGTTCTTCTTCACCTGGGCATCTTTCTGGTTATGGAGCTCTTGCTTCAGTCTTTTGTACTTTTCCTTGAGGGTCTTCTTTTGGTTGTACCACTTGGTGGCCCACTTGCAGATGTCTGTCTGCTCAGCTTCCAGCTCATTAACCTGCTCTTTTAACTTTTCATTTTTCTTTTGAATTTCTTTGCTCTGTGTACGGAGCATTTCATTTTCCTTTTTAATAACTTTCTCCAGCATGTTGGCCTCCATGAGCTCCTCTTTTAGTTTTTCAATTTATCTCTCTAATTTCTTCTGCTTCTTACTGGGAGGTGGTGACCCTCTTTCCCGTTTATTATTACTCTCGACCTCTATATCAGCTCCTGGGGGTGAATGGCTTTCAATATCTACATCGGCTCCTGGCCCTGGTAGTGAATGATCACTGCTCTGAATATCCATTTGTATAGGTGCATTAGATTCGGGTTGATCTTCTTGCAACTGAACTTTCGATGTCCTTCTTATTCTTCTTGAGTAAGTGGTGAAGACTTTGTCTTGTTCTGCCCTTTTTGCATCTTCCTTTCTCATTTGTCTGGTCCTTATGCTACTCACAGGTAGGGGTATCTTGTTAGCTCTGGATGATGCTGGAATCTCCTCATCAATGTCTTTCATAAACCCTAAGTTTTCTTGTGATTCCTCTTTGTCTTCCTCATCCCTGATTTGGTTGGTAGCTAAGAACTCCTTCCATGTTTTCCCTCTTCTTTGCATTTCATCTTCAATGAGAATTTTGATTAAACCAAAATGGTATAAGCTTTTGTCTTCGTTTCCTTTCTACTTCTGAATGGTTTTGGACATCTTGGTTAAGCTCTGCAATAAGAAATATGGTAAACTAATGACACATTGTTTCTTTATGTGTAGCAACAACTTGATGTGATACAAATAGACAATGTTGTAGTGGCCCTCACAGGTCACAAACTTTTGAAGTATGTAAACCATTTCGTCCCAAGGATGCACTAACCAACTTCTTGGAACGCCCTTCTTCCAGTTGACCGCTGAGACTCGTGACCTGGACATGAATTGGGTCCACGATTTTCCTTTGAACTGTTTGGTTTTGAAGTACTTTTCTCCCTCTAGGCTAACCCCTGTTGCTTGGGCAATGGTGTCCTCTGAAACCCTGAATGAGAAAGTGCCTGTCAAGGCTTTCTCCCCATTAAACGTGAAGGCAAATTGCTTAGCAACTTCTTCGTTGCTTCCATGGAATTTTTCCAAAAAGGGTAGCCATTGTATTTCCCTCAGAATCGAAATACAGTCTTCGTGGTACTGAGAGCTATCAAACACATTTGGCTCGACCCTATTTGTCATCTTGGCAGAGGGTCGAGCTTCCTAACTTGCGAATTTGACAAGGAAGTCTGAGTTTATTACCTGAGACAGTCGCTCCTTTATGTTCACTGTAATGTTGGGTCGGCTTGTTATGTAGCTCGGCGAGATTCGAAACTAGATGCGTTCTCTGCCCTCGGTCCTTGCTGTGGAGGCTTATGTACCAACGTATGTAAATGGAGTTATACACCAATGTATATAATCCTGGGAATGAGTAAAATGACCACTATTTTCTCCTTTGTTCATGAAGCTCGATTCAGAGTGTATTCAATTTAAAAACAGAGGAATAATGATAGCATCGCTTGCATAAGTATTATGATAGGAGCGCTAAGAGGTGTATGTACGTCGGGTGGTGAATTTATCATTCAGCCCATGCAACATAATGAATAGGCCTGCTGTCGCTTGCCTTGATATAATTACCCTTTTTATTTTTTATTAATTTTTTTCAAAAATATCACCACGTGTCCTGTTGGCACTCATCCAATTGGAGGTGTAGATTTAGGAGGTGGATATGGCGGTAGATGGTTGTAGGATGCTTAGGGAATATTGGAGTGAGGGGTGAATGAATTTTAAAAGTAGGGAATAGGTTGGAGTAGGAAAGAATTAGGGGAATAAGGGAGGACGGGAAAATGTGCCCTTGGAATTAATTATAACAGTTATAGCTATTAGAATTAACATAAAAATTAATCTAAGAAATTAAGTGTTAAAAACAAGGAATGTATTACACTGTTTGACTGTTGTTGCATTGACATGCTGAGTAGAGCTAACTTTTGACTGTTGTTTGATTTACTTCGCTATTCATAACAGGTCCCTTGAGGTATGTTTGAATGCAACAGGTCCCTCTGCAGTGCTAAAGATGTTCATGCAATTCTTTGTGTGCATGCAGGTGTTGCTGAGCTTGGGTGCTTGATTGATGAAGTCTTGATGAAGTCTCGATCCTGCTTTTGTAGAAACTTGCTGAAGCTGTGTTGAAGTAATTTTCTTTTGAAGTATCAATCTCCTAACAGGTCCCTTTTTGTGTGTCTAAACCGGTCCCTTACTGCTGGTGCTGGTAGCATGGTCTTCTTGGATAGAAGAGGTCCCCCTGCATAATATTTATAACCAGGTCCCTCTGATATCAAACAATGACAAGACAACTTATTCATTGAAGTCTGGAATGGTGGAACAAACTGCTTGGAAAATTTACAATGATAATTTTTTTTTTTTTACAATGGAGAGATAAGAAAATAAGAATACTGATGCTCCTCTCCCCCACAAAAATTTTGACTTGTCCTCAAGTCAATATTCAGCTGAAACATGAAACAGAAATAAAGAAAGAGAATTCTTACCCGCCAATGAATTGGTTTTCAAGTAGGAATTTGAGGCTAGAGTGTGCCAGAAACTGGTTTTCACATCTAACCCATTTATTATTGTTTTTTTTTTCTATGTTTTGTTTTTTTTTTTCGTTTTTTTATTTCTATTTGTTATTTTTTTTATTTTTCAAAATTGAAAGAAAATAAACTAAGGCAGGGAGACTGCAGCTGAGGGCTACAGTATCTCAACCTCACTTTGTTGAGATACTGTGTGGAGAAAATCTTGCTTGCTGATGGGCTTAGTATAAAGTTTCAGGCAATGACCATTGACAGTAAAGGAATGACCTTCTCCATCAATAGTTGTGAGCTTCACTGATCCATTGTCATAAACCTGAACAATTTGGTAGGGGCCCATCCAATGGGTGGTAAACTTGGCTTTATGATCTCTAAACTAAGAGTCAAAAAGTAGAGCCCAGTCACCTTCCTTGAACTGCTTCTTCTTGATATGTGCATCATGCCACTGCTTCCTTTGCTTTTGCATGAGGATGGTGGTTTCCTCTGCTTGCTGCCTCATTTCATCCAGCTGGTTCAACTGGTGAATTCTTTCTTTTTGTGCTTGATCCAAGTCAATTTGTAAATCTGCAGCCAGTTTAAAAGTATGTATTTGAAACTCAATAGGAAGCATTACCTCTTTGTCGTACACCAACTGGTATGGTGTAAATCCTATAGTATCCTTCCATGTGATTTTGTAAGCCCAGAGTGCATCTTTGAGCTTCTCTTCCCAATTCTTCCTGTTCATTGCAACAGTTTTAGTAATGATACCCTCCAAAGTTTTGTTTGTAGATTCCACCTGCCCATTGGCCTGTGGATGGTAAGTTGTGCTTTTCCTATGCTTGATTTTGTATTTGTCTGTGATTTCCTTTACCAACTTTGAGGTGAATTGGGTACCTTGATCAGTTACTATCTCCCTGGGCACTCCATATCTGAAAAAAACCTCTTCAAAAAGAAAATTGACAACTGTGTGTTCGGTGGCTCTTACCAGTGCTTTTTCTTCAGCCCACTTTGTGACATAATCAGTACATACTAAGATGTACTTCTTACCGTTGGAGGATGGGTTAATGGGTCCTATGAAGTCTAGAGCCCATTTTTCAAATGGCTCTAGGTGAACTTGGGGCTGAAGAGGCATCTCGTCTGTAGCTGTTGGCCTGCCCATTCTTTGGCAACTGTCACAACTCTTTACATACTTCTTGGCATCCTTGAAAATGGATGGCCAGTAGTATCCAAGAGTAAGAACTTTGAACATTGTCCTCTTAGCTACAAAATGCCCACCACACGGTTCATCATGGCAAGATTTTAAAATATCAATTACCTCATCATTTCTTACACATCTTCTAATGATCATGTCATAACCAGTGGAAAATAGATCACCATTGAGCCATGAATATCTAGCACTTTGTTTTACTAGTCTTTTCCTTTCCTTTGCGGTAAAGTGTGGAGGTGTCCTTCCTGTAGACAAGTAATTAGCCAAATCAGCATACCAAGGATTTACTATAGAAATGGAAAATAAATGTTCATCTGGGAAAGAATCTTCAACCTGGAAAACCTCACTTGTTTTGCAGTCTAGAAAGAAATTTGCCAACTTGTTCTCTTTACCTGGTCTATCTAACACTGTGATGTTGAATTCCTGTAACAATAGTAACCATCTGGTAACTTTGCCACTAGTTATTGGTTTATTCATTAAATGTTTTATGGCAGAATGGTCAGTATGCACAAAGACTTCATAACCAGTTATGTAATGTCGGAATTTGTTTATAGCATATATGATAGCAAGTGTTTTCTTCTCTGTGACCGTGTAGTTTAACTCTGCAGGTGTTAGATTTTTGCTAATGAAGTAAATGGCATAAGTACAAGATTCCTCTTTTTGGCCTAATGATGCACCCACTGCAGTGTCAGATGCATCTGTAAAGATATGAAATGGTAGGCTCCAATTAGGCCCTCTCAAGAATGGTGCGGTTGATAACTTCTTTTTTAGCAGTTCAAATGCTTGTTGGCAGTTCTCATTCCAACTGAAAAGTACATCTTTTGATAGAAGTTTAAACAAAGGTAAATCTATCTTACTAAAATGTTCAATAAATCTTCTGTAATAGCTGGCATACCCAAGGAAACTTCTTACCTCTCTTTGATTCTGTGGTATTGGTAAATCGACAATGATCTGGATCTTAGCCGGGTCAACTTTGATCCCTTGAGAAGAAATATAGTGGCCTAACACTATCCCTTCGTTCAACATCATAAAACACTTCTCATTGCTGAGGGACAGGTTAGATTCAATACATATTTTCAAAACTCTCTCAAGGTTTTCTAATGCATGTTCAAATGAATTGTCGTATACTGAAAAATCATCCATGTAAACTTCAACACAATCATGAATTAAATCAACGAAAATAGCTAATACAGCTCTTTGAAATGTAGCTGGAGAATTGCAAAGTCCAAATGGAAAAACATTGTAAGCATAAGTCCCCAAGGACAGGTGAAGGTGGTTTTGTCCTGGTCTTCTAAGGCTATCCTTATCTGGTTGTAGCCACTGAAACCATCAAGAAAAGAGAATGATGATTTCCCAGCTAGGGTGTCTAACACTTGGTCGATAAATGGTAGTGGAAAATAATCTTTAAGTGTGGCTTTGTTCAGTTTTCGGTAATCAACACAAATGCGCCACTTACCATTTTTCTTGGGCACTACAACCAATGGGGATACCCACTGACTGTCAGAAATAGGATATATGAAATTAACTCTCAATAGTTTTTGCAACTCTTTCTGACAATATCTTGGAGCATGGGATTCATTCTTCTCTGTGGTTGCCTCACTGGTTTGATAGTATTATCTGTGTAAATATGGTGAGTGCATGTGTCAGGGTGAATCCCATGCATATCGGTATAGTCCCAACCGAAGGCTTTCTGGTATTTTCTCAAGAGTCGGATCAATTTCTCTTGTTGAGATGAGTCTAGATGATTGCCTATGTTCAGAGTTTTCCCTGGACTAATCTCTATGACCTGACTCTGTGTGTTGGTGATGGATTGAACTAGAAAGATGTCGTGAAATGTGGTTTGAAAAGATTGAATAGTGCATGTTTCCTGAAAATTTTGGGCTAAAAGTACATCTGCAGCATGATATTGGTCATGTCTCAAATTTTCGGAAATATCAGGTTGAGAAAGAAATAGTTCTACCAAATCATTATTGTTTTGTTCTTGGAAATCATAGATTTGGTCAATGCTAAAAACAGATTGTACTTCTTCTTTATCATTGAATTTATCATCAAGCCACAAATTATTTGTTACTGCTGGTGATTGTGCCGATGGGTAGAGGGTGAGTTGTTTTCTTTCAGTCCCTCTCGAAATGATCATGTTGCCAGATCGACATCCTATAAATGCATCAGCGATCGCTAACCATGGTCTACCAAGAATGATAGGGTGCCCTCCTAAATTGGATTTGGGTTGGAGAACTAAAAAGTCCACCGGATACTCCCAAGAGTCCAGTGAGACAATTATGTCTTCCAAAATCCCTTCAAGAATCACTTTAGACCTATCAGCTAGTTCAAGAACAATTGTTGTATGTTGCAAATTGGTAAGCTGGAGCGTTCTCATGGTCTCAAGAGTCATGACATTAATTGCGGCTCCAAGATCTATCAAAGTGTTTGGAATTTGTATGTTGTTAATGATGGTGGTTACTTTGGGAATGCCAGGATCAACATACTTCTCTATGGAAATGGTATTGGTCATAAGGCCTGCTAAATGTCCTATAACATGAATGGTTTGAGGATCCTAGCAGGCTTCTTAAGGCACATGTCGTTGATGGCTTTAGTGTAGATAGGAATGTCTTTTATAGCTTGCAGTAGCGGGATTTTTATGTAGACACTTTTAAGCTCATCTAAGACATCAAACTGTGGTATAGACAATGGAGGTTTGATTTGGACCAATCGGTCTAGAAAAGGTGGATGCAATGGTTGCATTTGCTTATCTATGGTATCATCGTTTGATTTCTTCTGATTTGTCATCTCATTTTCATTTCCTATGTTTTCTTCTCGCCTATCTGTTATTGGAGAATATTTCTGGAGTACCTTACCAGACCTCAAGTTGATATTTTGCAAGGGTAGTGTGCAACATGAAGTTCCCTCTTCTACATTATAGGCTGGCCTCTCTGCTCTATTATTCGGATTTGGGACAGTTTGAGCAGGAATTTGTGTGGGTCTGGAAGGTTGTGAATTAGCTGGAAATTGTAGTTGTGGTGGATTTATTGGTGGAGGAGCAGGCAGTGCTTGCTGAGTAGGTTGAGGTGGATAAACAACTTGCTGAGGATACTGCTGATATGGTTGAGAATGTGATGGATACGGCTGATGATATTGTTGATATGGTTGGTATGATTGAGGATATGTAGGATAAGATTGAGAGTACTGTTGAGATGGTATCCATTGTTGATGTGGGTTGTTTTGATGCTGCCATGGCATGGGTACATTCCATCAATTCTGTGCATACATCTGATCATTTACAGGAAATTGCAAATTTTGATTTGGGAACATACCTTGAGGTGCTGGCCTTGGCTGCCATGGTCTTTTTGCACCCATGTAATACACGTTTTCCATCTCTGCATTGGCTGCCATGTTACAATTCTGCAAAACCTTAACTTTAGGACAGTTAAATATATCATGATGTTCAGTACAAAAAGCACAAAATTGAATGTTTTCTAGAGGACAGTCCTTTAATGCATGTTTCTTCCGGCACTTGTGCAGAAAATAGCCATTACCTGATCTTCAGCTTCTTGTTTCTTTTTAGCTTTTAGAGTGTCAATTTGGTTCCCAATTGTGCTTACAAATCTGTCTTAAATTCTTCTAACAGATTTCCTATCTCAGCCCCTGTGACACTTGCTGAAGCAGACTTGTGACCTTGGATGACAAAGTTCTTTTCCCCATTTTAGCTTTACTCCTTGAATACTTTTCACACAGATCAACGATTTCTTCAAAGGGTAAAACAGAAATGTCACCTTTACCCATCAAGTTAAGGTCATCCATGTATTCCTCTCGGATACCTTTCAAAAATATTGTACGGATCAGATCAAGAGGCATAGTTCGGTGTTTAGAATTTTGTAAGTTGTAGACAAACCGTTCCAAGTATTCCTCTAAGGTTTCATCCTCTTGTTGGCTCATTCTAAAGATGTCATCTTTAGAGTCTTTGGATCTGCAGTAGGGTTGATATTGCCTTAGAAATACTCTCCTCATACCATCCCAATCAGTGATAGTATGCTCACCAAGCCCCATGAACCATCTTAAGGCTGATGCCTTTAGTGTCGCTAGAAAAAGTCTGAGCCTATGGGCATAATCAGTATAGCCATATGTCCAACATACAATGTCAAACTCGAACAAGAATGAGTCCGGATCTTCTGAACCCATACCATAAAAATTAGGTAGCACTGATGGGGGTATGTTTTTCATTTTGATCTCATCATCTTCCTATGGTTCATGTATAGGAAAAGGAAAAGTTGACTCTTCCTCATCTCTCTATCCTTGATGTGGCACTGATCCATCTCCTTCCTCAGCCATCTTAATAGATTTCTCTGTATCAGAGTCACTTGTTTCAAAGAGGCGATTAAGGAAAGAGTGTTCAATCACTGTGCTACTTTCTCCTTTTGTAGACCTAGGAAAGTCCCTCTTCTGCGATTTATGTGTTAATAAAGTTTGCCTTTCTATGAGAGTAAGTCTCTGTCCTGATTTTTGTTTATCCTCTAATGCTTGAATGATGTTCTCCTCAGCTGGTGTTGAATTATTTACAGAGTCTGCTCCTGATGATGATGGGTTAGTTTTTGAATGGTGGGGGGTTTTTATGAATCTACCCTGATTGTCTCTAAACCTAGGCATAAATGAACATGATTTTAACTGTGTTTTTGTTTATTTTTGCTTATTGATTTTTTTTTTCAATCCTTTAAGTACGCCTCCCTGGCAACGGCGCCAAAATGTAGTGTCCTATCTAGGGTGCTAGACTGGGCTAAATTTATTATCGACCAGGGTGCGTAAACTTAGAGGCGTGTGCCTAAAATATATAGACATAAAGGATCTAATCTAAGCCTACTCTTCCTAATTACAATGCTGTGATTTGATTTAATATCAAACTATCAACTAAATATCAACTAA
>APFE030004380.1:15386-72522 GCA_000404065.3 Pinus taeda
AAAAAAAAAAATGTACGACGGGTAAAAAGAAATCCAAATTCCTACACTGGTTGGGGCTTTGACAAATGATTTTTTATGTGATTTTGCCAAAATTATTCTCACAAACATGTTTCATAATATATAATGATTATATTAACATTATAAATTAATACATAATCATTATGATATTTTTCACCCATAATAATACAAAATAACCCATAATACAAAATATGAGTATTGTTAAATAAATAATGACACCAAAACCATTAAAGCCCTAAATACGCTGACCAAACACTCTTGAACCTACCAAGCATCTAAAGAAATAGCCCAATCACTAATGCTTTATGCATTTTTCTTAATCTCATAAACCCAATAATACTTACCTTTGCATTCCCTTGCGCATTCCTTTTATAATTTACTTAAAAGCCATTTTACTCCCCTTAATCATCGGAATATTGATAATGATCACTATAGTGACATTTGCTAATACTTTTAACATGTTCTAATAGTAATAGTAATGGACTATTGTCGTTGTGAAGAAATTTGGCATTGTAGTAATGAGTATGGATTAAAATAAAAATAAAAAATAAAGTAATGGAATATGGTTGTGAATTTTATTGAAAAAAATTTAAATAAAATAGTAATTAATTAAAATTTTATTTGAAATATTTATTACTATTTCAAATTTATAATATCTTTTAAAAAAAAATTACTATCTATTTTTTAATAATATTTGTATAACAATATTTCTGTAACCATCTGCCATAGTCCTTTTTAGATCATGGTCGACAAGTTTTTCACTATAAACTATTTTATAATAACAGTTTTATTGACATATAATATTTTTATTTACCTATAATTATTTTTAAAATCATGTTAAAAACATTTAAATCTATCTTAATCAACCTTGCTAAATCACATGCTAAATTCATCTTAATTCACAGCCTAATGGATATCTTAATAATTATTTAGTTTAATATTATACAAAGTAGGTTTTCGATTTCATATTAGTTAAAATGGCAATAACTTATCTAATGCCGAAGATGTAATGGCTACATTGCTTCCTAAATTCTTGCAGATTCCTCAATGGAGAAGGAGGTAGGTGTAGCAAACAGCGATTGGTTTCCGCATATCGGTCAATGCATATTGTGGTAGGTGTTGAAAATATCGGTTGTAAAGGACTCCCAACAGCATACTCTTTGATAAATTCGAGAATTTAACCAGCGTCTACTATGTTAAATATGGGTGTGGACAAATGACAATGAAAATGTGACGGGCATTTATTTCATAGCATTATTTCACTGGTTATCCAGTGAAGGTCCACCAAAAAAATTGGAGGTTTAAAAATACTATAACACATGTTAATCTGAAAAACCTGATCCAAGTATTATTTAATTTCCATGATTAAAACTTTTATACTTTGTCATACGATAGCGAAGGATAAAAAATCTGATAAATTGCTCATCAAACACAATTAAGAAATCAATGCATCCATTGCCATATTCCTGATATTTTCAGGGATTTTTTTCCATACATGACAGATATCAGATTAATACTCATAATGAATGATATATAGCACTCATGCATAACATATATATATATGTATACAGGATATGCAAGACACATACACATCATCTGTATTTATATAATCTCTATATAATATATTCCGCTTTTTTTTCTCCTGAAAAAAAACTTCGACCTAATTCATGTGATTTCAACCGCTCATATCATATTAATATCATATTAGATCGTTCAGTTTCCCACTTCAGAATGGTTGGCTATTATACGTTTTATACAAACATATGTGCATCTTTCACTATGGTAGTTTCGCCTTGGGATTGGCTAAAATGTTTCAACCACAACGACATTATTCAGCTTTTGCCTATGAGAAAGCACATGGAGGCGGTTGAGTAACGTCATCCATTAATGGCTGCCATCCGATCATGATTTCTTGAAATGCCACCTTTATTTTACCCACCGTCAGCCACTGTTGTTTGTACCTGCTTCTGAATAAAGTCCAAGAAAAATCTCTGCCCTGCTTCTTAGGTTGCCGTACCTCGCAGCAGGCATTTTGTTTTACTCTATCGTTGTTTTCGTTCTACATCTCACAAATATTTTCGACGATGCAGATGTATCTGGAAGACTACTTGTAAGGATGAAAATATAGCTGCAGAGGATGTTATGAAAGGTTAATTTTAGATGATTGCTGTAGCTTGAATTCATTAAAAACTAGATAAATAAACTCTATACAATGGTTACTTTCTTTTGATTTTATTACAAGTAACACATTCATCATCTCCACTTCCGTGGCAAATTTCCACCACTGATGCTCTTGAGATTTAACGCAAAATTTCCACCACAAGCCGTCATCACATAAGCATACATGACAATTGAGGCATGCATATCGTACCATGGAGATTATGATAAATTTACTATAAGTGAGGATCAAGGCATAAGAGCGTATGCAACATGTGATGTTCATTAGGAGTTAACTTCGACGTAATTTGTGACTTCTATATCATATTACGACGTTCTGGCTTTTTGTAAAAAAATGAAACACTTGGATCATAGATGTTTTTTTCAATAATATGAATAAGTTAAATAAAATTAGAATGGAGGCATCAATATTAAATTAGTTTAGTGAGATTGAGCTAAATTGTATTTATTCAGAGTGAAGTAGGATAATGGGATGGATATTCACCTAACAGGTGGTTGGTATTTTTTTCTCCAATACTCTTAATTACAAGTATATAAAAAAAATTAAACTAAGATTTATATTTGTCTATTTAGTTAAGCTTTTAATATAAAATTTTGACTTCAACTACATTTACTTTTCTTCTTCTCTTCTCTGAGGTCTATAGCCTCTAAATTGTTTCAACATTTTCTTCTTGTTGTATCTTTCAAACCTTAGTTTTTTCATTAAATGGTGTAGGTCTTCTATTGTTCAAGGTTGTCTAGGCATGTCTTAGACTTCTTCAAAAATGGGCTTGTATGTGGACTGATTCATCTTCGATAGTGTTCTTTTCATCATTAATCTTTTGGTGCGACATAAGTCCATAATACAATTTCATCTCTTCATAACTCCAATACATAGAAATTTTCATTAAGGTTTTCATCATCCATGTTGTCTTGAAGATTCATTGTCGCAACACCTTGGAAAACCTCATCTAAACATTGTGTTGCAAGTCATGATTCAAGTAATTTTTTTTCCTTTCCATAACCGACTTGTTTACATGCACATTGGAAATCAATGGTAAGTGTAAAAACCTCTACATAACTACATTAGTTATGTTTTATTTGCTACAGAGCCTCTCCCTTTGCAACGTCTCTTCAACTTCTCTACTAACATGTGCTAATGCAAACACATTGTTTTCCACTTGTTTTTCAAGCAAGTGGGTTTCTTTCACTGAATGCATCATGTTGATATGATGTTTTTGTTGCATCATCCACAACCATTCATCATTATCCACCAATTATTTATCAAATTTTATATGAACAATATTAAGTGATGGATTTACCATAACATTGGCTACTCCAATAATAATTTCATTATGCAATCTACATAAATATGCCCCTCTCTAAAAGTGTTACACAAAATAGGATCTGATACTATGTTAAGAAATGAAATAACTGGAGTAGAGTGGTTCTTCTAAATATGGAGAATAAGTTCAATAAGATTACATTGTAGAAACCAATATTAAATGACTGCATTGAAACTGAACTTAACTTCACTAAGTTAAACTGAGCTATTACACTGGATGAATAAACTATTTTGAGACCTAACAAATGGTTGAAATTAAATTCTCTAACATTTCCACATAAACCTATGAACACAAAAAGTGATTATATATTATATATTCTCTAAAAACATAGAATCCGCTTTCACTCCGGTAATCCTTGGGATTGTCAAAAACTTCAAATTTTTAACGCGACATTATCTAAATATATTAACTTTTATAATAATTACACTAACATTTAGATTAGGGAATATTCATTCTATACAGGATTAAAGCTAATCTATTTCGAGTTAATCTGCATTAATCCGATTTAAATATTTGCTGTGATGGATTTCTTGCATATCTCTATATCTCTGCTGCAATCATAGATGAAGGTATAATCTTTTTCAGATTTTATAACGATAAACACGTGAATATATAAACCACATCGTCCCTTCCTATTGTATTAATGGATCCATGTTTCTGGCCAACAAGTTTTAAAATCCGTTGCGATTCAGCTTTTGGATTTAAGAAATTACAATAGACAACGACTCCGTCCATGACGTCATACATGAATGACTGCCAATAGGTGAAGAGCAGGCCGCCTGTGTTTGTCGCTGCTTCTGAACAAATTGCGGGAAGAATCTCTGCAATGTTTCGTAGTTTCTGCTACCTCGGGGCACGGATTCTGTTTTCTTGTGCTGTCGTTTTTCGTTTAAAGGTTGCACATATCTTATGTAGATGCTCTCTTCCATCTTCAACCATTCAGACTCGTACAAGAAAGATTTCTGCAGTTGCTGAAGATCGTTATCAAGGATCAATTTATAATTTTGATATATGGTTGACGTATTAAAAAATACAATTATATACCTGAAACACGAAAATTGTAATTAACTCTATATGTTAATACTGGTTGAAGTTTTCACACGAAACTCATGTATCTTAATTTATAGTTGACTCATTATGTTAATACTGGTTCGCAAATTCACAGGAAACCCATGTATCCCGTTTTTCATATAAAAGCTATGAGAAATTATAAAAGTAATTTTATATTATATTAAATTTATATGTTTTGTGGTGAAGTGATAATGTTGTGGAAAAAATTCGACAATGAAAAATTATTTTAAAATGCAAAAGGTTAGAGCAATTTTACTGGTCTGTAAATTGTATATAAAGTGTAACAATTTTCTCGTTTCTGAATTATATTTAAATTGCAAAATAAGTAGAATATTTCATTGTATTGATTTTTTAAATAAAGCCAGAAATTTTATTAGTTTTATACAGTTATCTAAGATTTTGATAAGTAATATCAACTCATTAACATATATTTTTAATTATTTTTATTTAATGAGAAATAAAAAATATAAACATTATTAAGTTTAAAAATACTTTATACCAAAATAAAATTTAGCTTTTTTTTATAACCTTATTTGAAATTGCATAAAACTCACTTCATAGTCCAATACTTTGAAACTTGAGCTTTAATCATTTTCACTTTCATGCATCGATACGATACTCGATAGACTTAGAACTTATATTTATATCTTTCTTAATATGTAAACAAGTTATTTTTAATTATTTATACCTTTATAATTTGATATTATAATTTTATTATTTTAAATTATATTTATTTTTATTTTTATTCATGGTCAATGTTGTTGTTTCTAGAGATTTCATTTACATTATAATATATATAGTAAAATCCATTCCTCATTATGGAGAGATGATTATATTTAAAAAATACTCTCTTTAGAGTAGAGAGGAATAGTTGAGTTCTCACTAAAACAAAATTAGACTTATAAAATGGCATAAGCGGTTTTCTATTCAGATATTTGAAGACAAAAATAAAAGATCCATGACTAATAGTATTTCATATCTAAGTCAAAGTTTTTGTATGTGATATTTCCACGTGGATAGGTGTTTTTGGGTCCTCTAAAGTGCATCTTGTTATTGAAGAAATGATGAGGTGTTATTCAATCCTCTCCATTTTCTAATCTAGATCCCTTTGATGCATGTGTAGGTGTTCAAGAGTGGGCATGATATCCATGTTGTTTTCATGCCATGCAAAAATAGTTTGTCCCACTAAAAGATTCATCTGTTAGTAGAGGTCCACAATCTTCATGTGTTGGTTGAATTGTCCCCTTGAGTGCTTTGTGTTGGGGATCTAACCAACTTATTCTATTAGAAACTCCATGTCCAATAGAGTTATCCTAATTGAGGATGCTTCCCCCTTAGATCGAGTGGTTCTTCCTAAGCATTGGCTAGCATAATCTCTTGATATCATGACGAAAATTCTTCTAGCATGCAAGTGTGACCTATGTGGGCCTAGTGCTAGTAGTAAGTGGCCACTTCTCTAAAGTGTGTCACTAGGCAAAAAATGGGTAGAAGATCCACCAAAAGAATAATTTCAAAAGGTTACCAAGCCCAACCTATGATACTAGAGGAGCAAGGGAATTGTCCTTTGTAACTATGCCTAGAAGATAAACTCATAAGAACCGTGGGATAACAATACAAACATGGGGAATACAACAATACCCATAGGAAAAAAATCAATAGGGGACTTCATCGACCACAAATGTCCCACCTCGCACAAACCAACAGCTTCAACAATTGAAAAATGTGATAGCATTCCTCATAGAAATGGAAGGCCTACATGCATGCAAGGAAAAAAAGCCACTCTAAGGGGGAGAATGGAAAGAGTGGAGAGGTCAAACCTAAACCAAGGCATAGCATTGAAGACTCCATTCAACAACTTTCCTCATTAGTGAAAAATAAATCTGGGAGATGGAAATAAACCAAAGAACCCACTCACAAAGAATTCCTCACCTAGCACAAACCAATGACTTTGAATATAAACACCAAGATAACACTCCCCTTTCAAAAAGAAATCCTTCGCATGAAAAAGGAAACATCACAACTTCAAGGGGTAGAATGGCTATAGCATAAACTTTAGGCAGAAATTAAGGTAGATTGAGAAAGAAACTACTCAATGACTTGCCAAAAAGAGAGAAAAAAGAAATCCACACCATGAATAACAAGGATAGGAATACATAGAAGGAAAAAACCATGACCCCCAATCTCTCCAAGCCACCTCACTGGTCACCCTGTAGAGATTCGAAAATAACTAAGACAATATAATTGAAAGAATAATCATAGTGTTACCAGATAGGAAATGAAGTCGTAGATCCTTGAGGAATAAACCAATCATAGTTGTTGAAATTCTAGATAGGTAATGAATAACTTTGTGATTAAAGACCCTTCACGCCCTCTACATGCACATGACTTGCTTTCCCTCGTTTCTAGCAAAACTCGATTCTCTTCTACCACCTACTTCTCTTTGCCTATGACTAGGGAATCTACATTCTAGCTCTGCATATTTAAAACATAGGTGAGGTAATTTCCACCTCTACCATCACATGATTAAAATGATCATTCCTTCCACCCATACTCCATTTTTGTATGCTTCACATCATAATTATTTCCATTGAATACTCACTAGGTCTTGCATTTAACTTCACCGGTGGTGGCTTTCCACATCACATAGCTCATTTACTAAGTTGGGAAATGACACCACACTCCCTCCCATTTCGTTAATCTCCCCACTGAAGGGAACAAGGTTATTACATAATGAAGTTGAGTAGAAAAAAAGCAAGGAATTCAACCTCAAATCACTAAATTTCATAGGCCAGTGTTGACTATGGATTCAAAGGGTCCATCAGATGTAGGATGTAAGCCCTGAAACACTCTGAAAAAAATATAATCTTTTCTTGGAATATAAGGGGTATGGGAGGTCCAACAAAATCCCGATCTCCCAAAGAGTTGATAAAATATGGGGATCCTTCAATGTTTCTTCTTCACAAAACAAAACTAGAAGAAAATGAAATGTTGATCTCAGCTAGGTCATTTTGGAGAGATAGGTCAGGAATTATGCAAAGCTCTGATGGAGCCCCAAGGGTTTCAGGCACAGTCTGGCTAGATTCAGTATTTTCCATGGTGGAGAATATTAAAATAGGAATTGGAATTCCCTATTGTTAGAAATAAGAGACACTAAAGAATGAATTCTAGTCATCAAGGTCTATGCACTAGTATCTTATGGAGAGAGCAATGAACTTTGGGATTCACTGATCTAATTGAAGGAGATCTAGTGGTACGATAATAGTGTTGTTACAAGGGGCTTTAATACAATACTATATTCCTTGGAAAAATAAGCGGGTAGCATAGTTAGAGACCCCTTTAGAGAGAGGCTATAATAATTAATAAATAATTTGATCTTAATTGATATCATGTCCAAAAAAGGAAACTATGCATGCACAAATAGGAGGAGCGGTGAGCATATCACAATGCGTTTGGATCATTTTTTTTTGCTACACAACAATTGAATTTTTAGAGGGTTAGACTATGCATCCTCCTTATTTATGCAAGGTGAGTCTAATCAACACCCAATAGCATTAAAGGTAAACATTATGAAATAATTGGGCCCTATAACCATTTCGGTTCAATCTGGGATAGTTAAGAGAAAAAGGGGTTTCAAAGTTAGTCAAAGATGCTTGGATTTCACCTATAGAAGGATACCCTCCATTGTAGAGGCAGTGAAGTTGAGGGAAGTTAAAAAAGCATTGCGAGCTTAGGCGAAGGATTAATTTATTCCACTAGATAAGAAAAAACCTAATTGTTTCAAGAATTAGTACAACATGAATTGATGATGGATAATAATGTTGTGGAGGAGTGGCACCATGAAAAAGAAAATAATTTAAGCAACAAAATCTATCAAGTAAGGTGATAAGAGGAGGAATATTGGTGATTAAAATCAAGGAGTGTTAGACTAAAACAAAGAGACCAAAAAACAATCTTTTTCCATAAGCAAAATGAGAGCAACACAAATCCAAAATAACATGAGAGAAATTGCCGCAGAAGGTAAACCAAAGTTGAAATTTTTCTCTAATATCAAACAAGAAGCATTTTCTCATTATGGTTCTTTAAATAAAGAGGATAAGAGCTCAACATAAGAAAATCCCAGGAGTTTCTATCTTGCAAATAAAGGGGGATTCATGTCTAATATGCATATTTTGGACAATATAATCCTTATGCAAGAGCCATACACATTAGCAAAGAAAGGAAGGAACCTCTAATGGTCATAAATATTGATATGGCTAATGATTTTGACCAGGAAAAGCACTCATTGTTTTTAATTTTATACAAGATAGGATTTAACAATAATTCTATCAGTTGGATAAGAGTGTATACTAGGTCCCCATGGATTGCGCCTCTAGATAATGGAAGGAACACTCAATTCTTCAAATCATCTAAGGGAATTTCCAAAGGGACTCCTCTCTCCCCCTTATTATACCTTATAGTAGCTAAAATTTTTAGCAAGAATCTAGAGAAAGATAGATGTCATCAAAAACTGATGGGATTAAACATAACATAAAATAAAAAAGATGTAAATCATTCGCAATTTGAGGATGATACCATCTTATTGGCCGGTGTATAAAAAAATAGCAAATCATCTCAAGTCTCTTCATGATGTATATATTGACTTATTCTGACCTAGGTGGATGTTGGTTGCCACCCAACTATTCCACTTGGACCCCCCAGCACTGTTTCTTTTAGTTTCCTTAATTGTAGCACAATTTAATATTTTTTGCAGTTATTTGGAGCCATTTTGAGGCCCTAAACAATGTTTTTTTTTAGAAAATAGGTAAACTCTAAATTATAATTGGGGTTTGTAGCCCAATGTTATAGTCCTCAGATAGATATTTCTAACGAGGTATCATACACACCAAATGGGGAAGACATGCCAAAATTACGACCTTGAGATGTTGGTGTACCAACTAGCCCTAACAGGGCCCACAAACTTTTGGTGTTTCATCTCCTAGGGTTATGTTTCTAGATGTTTGGGATTTGCCCTTGTTTCTCAATAATAAAAAGGCCTGCAAGCCTCATTGTAACATAGTTCAGAGGCATTTAGCTACCACAACTCTTCTCATAGATAAGCTACCATCACCTTAGATAGCTTATATCCATTCCGCATGTAAATTATTTTCATTATTTTGCAACCAATGAATTGAAGTTTTGTTTTTGTTCTAGCTCCATGTTTCTGTTTAAATCTGTATTACATTTCGTTCCTACATAAATATGTATCATTGCTATCAAAGCGTTATGTTCTTTCTCTATTTTCTTGTGCATGTCCCGAACAAGGTCAGGGTATAAGGAGTTAGGGCTTGAACTGGTTGAACCTTTGTAAGAATAACATTACCAACTGCAATAGCCTCCCATGGCGAAGAAAAGAAAGATGAGGGAGTAGGAAATCCTTTAAATATATTACTTGAATAATCTCTGAAGCAAAAATGGAATGAGATGATGGACAACTTTGCCGAGATCCTTCAGCAGATGCCCACATGCGTCACATCTTCATCCATAAGCCACCATGGAGGTGTGAGTCCCTTGAATATACAAGTCAACTTTGACATTCCCATATTTGAAGGCTATATAGATTCATATGCCATAGATAATTGGCTAACTCTATTGGAAGGATACGTTTTATTTCATGACATTTCCAATATGGAAAAGATTAATTTTTCACTCCAGAAAGCGACCCCCCATGTCAAGGACTAGTGGGAAATGTATTGTGAGTAGAGGGATGAGAGGGAATCCTCAGTGTTTTCAACCACACCAACATAAAAAAAGTACACCACCCACATTTTCTTAGGATGTTGTCATTATTGCATCATTAAAAAAAAATTAACTCTTCTTTTTCTTGAAGTGCAATATTCTTTCTGAGGCGATATGAAGGAATTAATATTACCAAGTTGGAAGCTATGAAGATAAGTACATAAAGTGGACCACACTATGGAAGGGAAGGGCCAAGATGTGTCAATGTTCACAAATATTTTTCATACCCTTTGGATGAAGTTGGGTATCAAGGCTTCTGAGCGACCTCTAGTACTTAGATACAAAAACTGTTAGCAGAAATACTTCTAGGATGAGATGGATTTCCTAGACATATCATTGTTTGATGTTTCCTATCAATACATTGTTAAGATCAAGTAGAAATTTAAACAAAATAAGTGAGACTTTCGACCTAAAATTCTAAAGCAAGGGAAAGGTGCCCCCAAACTACAGAACAAAGGACAAAGCCAAGGTGTGGTGAACGAAGACAACCTAGTAGTTAACATGAAGGCCTTAGAGTAAGATGCATGTTCCGACTCTGAGTCAAAACATGACAAGGGGAATAACAAACGAAAGCAAATTATTGATGCAGAACCTAGCACCATCGTTTCCAAACCGAGATCCAAAACATTGATCTCGAAGATCCAAAGGAAGGAGAGCATCTCTTCCACTCACATATCGGGGTGAAGGGGTCTCCATTGAAGTTCATTGTCTATTGCGGGAGAAAAAGAAACCCCATCTCAACAAAGGTTGTTAAGCGGTTGGGCCTATAAACTACACCAAACTTACAACCATACAACATTGGGCAGCTCCACAAAGGATGAGATCTTTGCATCAGCTAGCAATGCCATATTACCTAAATCATTAAACCCTTCACGGATGAGGTAATGTGTGACATTTCTCCTCTTGATTTTTCTGATGTATTATTAGTGCATCCATACTTGTGGAAGAATCATTTTTTGTATTAATCAAGGCCTTACAATATTATTATTACTTTGTGTGTTAAGTTATATAGAATACTAGAGGTAGCCCCACCTACTACCATCTCTTTGATCTCTTATACGAAATGCAGCGAGATCGTCTCCGAGACTAGGAAATTTGTTTTCTTCTTTATTCATTCTCAAAGTAAGGGGAATATCATGGGCACATCCATGAACCACCCAAAGGGTTCCATTGCGTAGTAGAAGCAAGTGAATAAGTTCGTCGAAGAATACATGGACATATTCTCCTTGCGCATAGGACTACATTCGCACTATCAGGTCAAATGTTCAATAAATGTGACTATTGGAGCACCTCTACCCAATAGAACAATATACCATTTATCTATTATGGAAAATGAATAAATCAAGCGGAAGATCCAAGAGTTGTCACAAAAAGGGCACATCCGACCAAGTTTGTCACCTTGTGGGAGCCCGATGGACTTGTATAGAAGAAGGATGAGACCTGGAGACTTTGCATTGATTATCAAGCACTAAATAAAATCACTATCAAGAACAGGTAATCCAATGGATTGATGACCTTATTGACTAGCTCAAAGGGGATAAGTATTTAAGCAAGTTTGGTTATCATAAAGTTTCATTAGAACCCATGGATGTATGTAAGACCACAGTCAAATCAAAGGAGGGCCTTTTTCAGTGGTTTCTCATGCCTTTTGGGTTGAAAAATGCCCTTGCAACTTTTATGATGTGAATGGATTATACCTTGTGAACCTTTACCAACTCATTCATTGTTTATTTATGTCGATGAAATCCTTATATTCAATAAGAGTTCGGAGGAGAATTTTCAACACACTCCATGGGTCATTCAAACCTTGCGATAACACAAACTATGTGCCAACTTGGAGAAATGCACCTTTAGCATGAACCAGGACCAATATCTAGGTTACGTCATTAATGAGAACAGTGTGCATGTGGATCCATCTAAGATCAAAGTCATTCAGGATTAGTGAGCCATAACCACTCTAATAGAGCTTCACAGCTTTTTTGTCCTTGCCAAATTTTATTTAAGAATCATGTTGGGATTCTTTCATATCACTTGTCCTTTGAGTTATGCTACCAAGGGATGAGTGAAAGAAACCTTTTTTTGGTCCAAGTCCTCATAGAAGTTGTTTATTGAGATGAAGCATTCCCTCTGCTCTACACTAGTACTTGTTGGGTATATGACCAAAGTCCCACATTGACTAGAAGTGGGGAGGATCATGGGTATATAAAGATGGAAAAATATCTCCATTGGTATGAGGCCTTTTGGAGTAAAAGCCCAAAAACAAATCCATGAGGGCTTAGGCCCAAAGTGGACAATATCATACCATTTTGGAGATATGTTGTGTCCAGAGTTCTTACAAGTGGTATCAGAGCCATCCCCTGAACTTAGCCAAGTGGATGAATCCTCAGAATGCCGAACAAAGGTGGTGGGCCCTCGTAATATCACGATAGGATCCATGGATGAGCTCGGTTAGACAGGCAGTGTGCTCCGGATTCTTCATGGACATGTCCTGGTCCCAACACGGTGAAGAGGAGTTGACCTGGGATAGAGCAAGCTCTCGAGGCAGGTGGTGCTCCATGTAAGGCGTGTGCTTCCAACGCATTGGAGTGGAGAATCCTAGTGATGAAAGTGACGGATGGATAATCGTTTGAGGGGAGGCTCGATGGTCCTTT
Organism: Pinus taeda; assembly: GCA_000404065.3. Lineage (NCBI taxonomy): Eukaryota > Viridiplantae > Streptophyta > Pinopsida > Pinales > Pinaceae > Pinus > Pinus taeda. Next base: position 28,405 of record APFE030004380.1, read on the forward strand.
GTTCGAGGGGAGGATTGTTGGGTGTACGACCAAAGTCCCACATTGACTAGAAGTGGGGAGGATCATGGGTATATAAAGATGGAAAAATATCTCCATTGGTATGAGGCCTTTTTGAGTAAAAGCCCAAAAACAAATCCATGAGGGCTTAGGCCCAAAGTGGACAATATCATACCATTGTGGAGACATGTTGTGTCCAGAGTTCTTACAATTATTTGTCCATCCTATCTCCACAAGGACTCTGAACACCACATATCTCCACAATGGTATGATATTGTCCACTTTGAGCCTAAGCCCTCATGGATTTGCTTTTGGACTTATCACAAAACGCCTCATACCAATGGAGATATTTGTCCATCCTTATATAACCATGATCATCCCCACTTCTAGTCAATGTGGGACTTTGGTCGTACACACAGCAATCCTCCCCTCGAACAAAGGACCATGGAGCCTCCCCTCAAACTATTATCCATCTGTCCACTCTCTACCAACCAGGATTCTTCGCTCCAATGCGTTGGAAGCATACGCCTTACATGGAGCACCACCTGCCTCGAGAGCTTTCTCTATCCCAGGTCAACTCCTCTTTGCCGTGTTGGGACCAGGACACGTCCATGAAGAATCTGGAGCACACCGCCTATCTAACTGAGCTCATCCACGGATCCCATCGTGATATTACCAGGGCCCACCACCTTCGTTCGGCATTCCGAGGATTCATCCACTTGGCTAACTTCGGGGCATGGCTCTGATACCACTTGTAAGGACTCTGAACACCACATATCTCCACAATGGTATGATATTGTCCACTTTGGGCCTAAGCCCTCATGGATTTGCTTTTGGACTTATCCCAAAAGGCCTCAGACCAATGGAGATATTTGTCCATCCTTATATAACCATGATCCTCACCACTTCTAGTCAATGTGGGACTTTGGTCCTATACCCAACAATACTCACATTGTGAGACCTACAAACAACCATTTGAAATTGAGGTAGACGCCTCTAACTCTGTTATTGGTTTCATTCTCACCCAACAAGGGCATATAATCACCTATCACAGTGAGAAACTTTTTGACGAAATACCCCACCTATTATAAGGAAATGTATTCCACCGTGCATTCTTCTTGGCAATAGAAAAATTACATTTTGTGGAAGCAGACGATCATCAACATAGATCACCGACCCCTGGACTTTATCCAAACCCAAACAAAGTTGTAGAATGATCTCCATCAGAAGTGATCCACATATCTACAAAAATTCTATTTGAATATCAAATACAGGAAGGACAACACCAATCATGTTGCAGATTACCTCAGTCAGCCAACAATTGCAACATTAACCACTCTTCTCAATGCTTGTGGCCATGATACCTTTGGATGGTTTCAACTATATAAAAATGATCCAGAGTTCACCACTACATAGAATATCCTAGTGGGTGGTAAGAAAATTTCAGACCTCCACCTCAAGGATGCATTATTATGCTACCTAGGCCACCTTTGTGTTCCTTCAAGTTAATGTGCCAAGATGATTTAGGAGGCACACTAAATTTAGGCCACATGACACTTCGGTGTGGAGAAAATTGTGGTTGTACTAGAAAGATGGTTTTATTCACCAAATCTCTAACAAGATATTGGAAAATACATCAGACCCTACACTTCCCGTGTCATCTCCAAGACAACTATTAAGGAGCAAGGCTTGTATACTGCCCTACCAACTCATAGCCCACCCTGGGAATCCATCTCCATGGAATATACATATGGCCTTCCTTCTACCAAACATAGAAAGAACTATGTATTTTTGGTTGCCAACACATTTTCTAAAATGGCGATATTGGCAACCTACAAGAGTATCACAACAGAGGCCACTAAAAGATTCTTCTTTGAACAAGGGTGGGTACATCTTGGGATCCAGCAAACCATTATATATGAATGGGATGGCATGTTCCTAACCACTTTTTCTTATTCTTTAGTCACTATTGGACACCAAGCTCATGAAGTACACTGCATTCCACCCCCATATAGATGACAACACAGAGGTCATCAACAATATGATAGTGCATATACTACACATGTACAACTCTAAGAATTTGCGAACATGGGATGAGAGTATTACCTATGTGAAACATGTGGTGAAACATCACTATAAAAGAGCTCTCCATAGCTCGATTGGCCACAATGCCTTCAAATTGGGCCTGGGATTTCAACCATTATGTCCCCTTGACGTTGCACTATCTTTTGTAACTATATAGGAAGAATCTGTTAGTGTTCAGCCATTATGAAACTAGCTCACAAAAAGATAGAAAAGATAGATCAGCGCCTTAGAAATAAGCCTCTTCGAGGGGGCAACCTCCTTTACATTACACAAATGAACAATTATTAAATGATACAAATGACAAGACCTCCTTTCTATATATAGGAGTCTAAGAGGACATAATATAATCAGAGCCGACATAACAATAATAATGTAAGGGCACAATAATAACAATAGTGGGCTTCTATGGGGCACAATAATAACAATATGGGGACTAGATGGGCACAAAAATATAATAAGGAGGTTGTACTAATAACAATAAGGGGTTAAACTAGTAGTATAGGGACCTAAGATGCCCCTCTCCTTTAAAAAGTGTTGTCCTCAATGCTTGAGTAGTTCTGGATTCTTCTATATAAAATTCTCGTCCTCCCATGTGGAATCTTCAGCGGGTAAGTTCTTCCACTTGATGAGATACTTTCAAATTGATCTATTTTGTAGCTGTTGATTTCTAAGTTCTGTGACTGCTTCAGGTTCTAATATGATATTTCCTTCCCTGTCAAGTTCTCACAATATTGTTTGAACTGTGATCATTTTGCAACTTTTGAATGAGTTTCCACTCCTTTGGGCATATGGATATCTGTAAGGCCTAATGTTTGGAGGAACACTTCCTAAAACCAAATGAATAGCATGATCATGATCACGAATAGGTGGGAGGCCTTTGGGGGTCTCAAATACCTTGGAATGATTGTCCAAAACATTTTGGAAATACGGAGAAATAGATGATTACGATGTGGGATCCTCTAGTGAACATAATTGTGCAATTACGCCCCATTGTTCTTTATTTAGAAGCTTTGTCATGCTGTTAGAATTGATTATCTTTCCTAGTTTCCCTTCGATGCCCCTCAATTCAACTTCCTTTCCTTCCAAAAAAATTTCAAGAAAAGTTCTTGAAAATTAAAAGCTATCGTACCTAAAGATTGTAGCCATTGGACTCCTAGTAAAACACCAAAACCACCCATTGGAATGGAAAGCATTGGGCTGTTCAATACATATCCTCCCATGGATAGCTTGATATTATGGCACTTTCCATAGAAATTTATGGTTCCTCCACTTGCAACCATTACTTGACACTCTGGTGTTGGATAGAGGAAGCAATTCAATTCCTTGGCTATCTTATAATGAATAAAATTATGGGTATTTCCCAAATCAATCAACACTAATACCTTTTTCTTTTTGATATGTCCTTCTATATTGATAGTTTTAGGAGTGGTAGTTTCTTCCAATGCATTACAAGATATGGTCAGATTCATTCTTGATGCTCAATGTGATATTTAACTTCTTGAACATTTTTCTTCTTGATATCTCCTTATACCTTGATAGTTTGAGGAGTGGGAATTCTAGCCAATGCACTGTAAGATATGGTCAAATTCACTTATTCTTTCTTGATGTGATCTTTCACTTCTTGAACCTTTTTCTTCTTGATATGTCCTTCTATCTTGAGAGTTTTAGGAGTGGTAATTCTTGCCAATGCTTTAAAAGATATGGTCAGATTTATTTCTTCTTTCTTTGGGGTTGGTTCCTGGCGCATATCCTATTCTTTTGATGTTTCTTGATCCTTTTCTTCCTCCTCTTCATATTCTATGTAAAATAATTTCTTCTCAGCACACTTATGAAATTTAATTTATTTGTTATCACAATTATAACAAAGTCCCTTTTCTCTTTTTTCTTCCAATTGTTGTGGAGTCAACCTTGTAGGTTGTGGAAGGCTAGGAGAAACAAAAATTCCATATTTATAGTTGTGAGGGGTAGACTTCCTTGTTGCCATAATTTTTCTTTCCACTTTTCTTGCCAACCTGAATTCCTTCTCCAATGAATCAGGTTCCCAAAGATGAACCTCGTGTTGATTGTTATCCTTTAAACTCCCTATGGAGACATAAATCCTCTGCTTCTCTGGAATATCATTTTCCCTTATATTCAATTTTTGAAAGTCCTCAATGTGCTATACCATTGAACACTTTTTTTTTAGATTCATCAATTGGCTATAGAAGGTGTTTCTCTTTGTATCCTCATAATGTGCTATCATTTCCTCTATGAAAATTGACCACATAACAAGTGGTTTATGAGAACAAAGCCCTTTATAACATAAAAATTGATTCAGTTGTAAATAGTTAGATGTAATACATACCTTTTGTAATAGTGGTACACCATGTAGATCAAAATATTTCTCCATATGTAGTATCCAATTTACTGGATCCCTGCCATCAAACTTCCTCATCTCACTTTTTCTTGATTTTAGGAGCTCGATCTTGAAACAACTGTAGCTTTGTAATTCCAAATCTCCAAGTTCTGAAATTTCTTCCTGTGGTAGCTCCCTATGCTCTCTTTCTAATCCCGCAAGTCTAATCAAGATTGGATTTTGCAAGGAAGTGTTATGTCAAATCTCCCACGATGACCTGATTATAGACTGGTTTAATAGAGCGAAATTGTACAATGTTCCACGTGTCACTGTTTCAATCTTAGGTTCTAAAAATTATACCCAAATAGAATAAAGTTTGTCCTCTTTCTGTAACTTCTTCTGAATTTTGAATCTGATGCTCCGAGAGAAAGTTATGACGATTTTCCCAAGGTCGCTTGTTTAGGATGTAATTCAGAAGTTTGCAAAAACCCTAACTTCCTCAGATCATATATTTGAAAATATAGTGAGACAAGATATGAAATTTAGACGCACGGTTTAATGAGATTTAATCTCAAATGGTTTTTTTTTTAGTTTCTGAAACATTGTAGAAAAAGAGTGATAGCGGAAATTCCACGACAACCTGTTTGGAGCAACGAAACCCTAGAATCCAAAGCTTTGATACCAAATGTTATGAAACCAGCTCACAAAAAGATAGAAAAGATAGATCAACACCTTAGAAATAAGCCTCTTTGAGGGGGCAACCTCCTTTACATTACACAAATGAAAAATTCTTAAATGATACAAATGACAAGACCTCCTTTCTATATATAGGAGTCTAAGAGGACATAATATAATCACAACCAACATAACTATAATAATGTAAGGGCACAATAATAAAAATATGGGGACTAGATGGGCACAAAAATATAATAAGGGGGTTGTAATAATAAGAATATGGGGTTAAACTAATAGTATAGGGACCTAACACTAGCCTAAAGCTGATAAGGCCACCATGTTTATTGAGCACATTCAACACATATTCCAGAAGATTCATGACATCTTGGAGAAAACCAATGCCAGATACAAAAAATGGCATGATAAGCATCGGGTGCCCAATAAGTTTCAGGCGGGTGAAATTTTTTTGTTAAATCTATAGAAAGAGTGCCTCACCAGGTCCCATCGTAAGCTTCAACCAGTATAATATAGACCTTGCACCATCACCAAATCTATGGGAAGCAACCATTTCAATCTTAGTATCCACCATTCCTTGGATTGTAGCTCGAATTAAATGTGGACCACCTTTGGCCATGTTTTCCACCATTGTTGGACACATCAGACATTACTGAGAAGTCGACACCAACAAATCTCAACTTAGAATATGTTGAATAGGTCATAAATCAAATCATGGACATATAGATCAATAAAATTCACAAATAGATGATCCAACTATATTGATTTGTCAAAGCTAGGCAATGAAAGTGGCTCACGGATGACCAAGTTCAACAAACATTTCCCCATCTCATGGAGGCACACAATGAAATGTGGAGCATTGCTTAATAAGGGGAGAGGAATGATCTAGGTGGATATTAGTGGCCACCCACCTATTACACTTGGACCCCTAACATTGTTTCTTTCAATTTCCTTAATTATAGCAAAATTTATTTTTTTTGGCATTTTTTTGAGTCATAAACTTCGAGAGTTGTTTTGAGGCCCTAAACGACCTTTCTTTCGAAAAAGAGAAAACTTAAAACTCCTAATAGGTGTTTGTAGTTGAAATTTGTCATCCTCCTATGTATATTTCTAATGAAGTATTATACGTTTCAGATGGAGATCGTATGCCAAAGTTATGACCCCGAGAAGTTGGTGTACCAACTAACCCCAATGAGGCCCACAAATGTTTGGCACTTCATCTCCTAGGGTTGGGTATTTTTTATGTTTGGGGTTGTACCATTTTTATCAATAATAAAAATGCCCACAAGCCTCATTGTAACACATTTCATAGGCATGTATCTACCAAATCTCTTCTAAGAGATAAACTACCATTACCCGAACTAATCCATTTCCATTCTGCATACAAATAGTTTTCCATATTTCATTATCAATGAATCGAAGTTCAATTTTTTCTATAGCTATGTGTTTCTATTCAAATATTTATTTCATTTCATTACTGTAAAAATATCGATCATGGTTATTAGAGAGTTCTTCTCTTTTGTTTCTCTTTTTGCATATCCCCAACAAGGTCGGGGTATAAGGAGTTAGGGCTTGAACCGGTTGAACCTTTATAGGACTGGCTTCTCTAACCTCAGTGGCCTCCCATGGCAGAAGAAAATAAATATGATGGATCAAGAGATCCTCTGAAAATATTTCTCTAAGAATCACTCGAGAGACAAAGGAACGAGATGATGGAAAACTTTTCCTAAATCGTTCGGTGGATGCCCACAGATGACGCATCTTCATCCAACATCCACCCTAGAGGAACCTTTCCATTTAAGGTACAATTCGACTTTCACATTCTAATATTTTAAGGCCAAATAAATGGATATTCCATAGATAAGTGGGTAAATCTCTTGGATGGATAGTTTTTTATTCATGATTTTTCAAATAGGGAAAATATTACATTTTCACTCCTCAATGTTACCCCTCACATCAAGGACTATTGGGAAACCTATTGTAAGAAAAGACAAGAGAGGGAACCATCATTGTTTTTAGCCACACCCACTTGGAATTATTTTCTAAACACCATCAATGAACAATATTACCCTATCAAAAGTTATGAAGATACGTATATAAGTGGACCACACTCTAGCAGGGAAGGGACCCAGATGTGCCAAAGTTCATAAATGTTTTTCATTCACTTCACATGATGTTAGATATCAAGCATTGCAAGAGGCATCTAGTACTCAAGTATCACAATTGTCTACAAAAATACGTCCAATACAAGATGGAATTCCTATACACCACCTCGCTTAGCACCTCCTATCGATATGTTGTCAATATTGAGCAAAAATTTAAACAAAAGAAGCAAGACCTTCGATCTACGAATCTGAAGAAAGGGAAAGGTGCCTCCAAACCACCAAACAAAGGACAAAGCAAAGGTAGGGTGACCCAAGTAATCCCACAAAAGCCACAAGTGAAGAACAACACCATGAAGACAAATAAGGGCACATGAAAGTGGTGTGAGGTCCATAAGAGCCCCACTCACAACACAAGTGAATGTCGAGCCAAAAAATCACTAGAGGTTAAGCTAAAGACTTAGAGTTAGAAGCATTTTCTGACTCTAAGGCATAACCTCACAAGGAGATTGAAAAATGGAAGTACATTATTGATGTAGAGCCTAACACCACTATTTACACCACCAAGATCTAAAAGATTGAGCCTGAAGATCCTGAGAAAGGGGAGTGTCTCTTCCACTCACATATGTGGGTGAAGGGGTCTCTGATATAGTTCATTATCAACAACAAGAGATAAAATAATCTCATATTATTAGAGGTTGTTAAGTGGATAGGACTACCGACCACACTACACCCACAATGATACACCATTGGGTGAGTCCACCAAGGATGAGATCTTCGCGTTAGGAAGCAGTGTCATCTTCCCTACAACATCCAACACTTGAGGTAATGTGTGACATTGTTCCTCCTGAAGTTTGTGATGTATTATTAGACCAACCATACCTGCGGAAGTGTCATGTTGTGTATGAGTCAAGGCCTCACACTATTATTATTACTCTAGGAAATAAGTTATACCAAATACTAAAGGTAGCCCTACCTAGTGTCGTCTCTTTGATCTATGCTAATAAATGCAATAAGATCATATTCTAGATAAATATTTTTCATTTCATTTTTATTTATTCTCAAATTAGGAGAAGATCATGGCCACATCCATTGCCGCCTTGAAGAGTTCCACTACACAACAGAATCAAGTACATAATATCATGGAGGAATACATGGAAATATTGTCCTTGCCCATAGGGTTATCTTCACATTATCAGTTCAAGCATTTGATCGATATAACTCCCAAAACACATCTACCCAATGGAATGATATATTTCTTCTCTATTCTAGAAAATGAAGAAATCATGTGGTAGATCTAGGACTTGTTGTCAAAAGGGAATATCCAACCAAGTTCCTCACGTTATGGGATTATGATTATACTTGTACAAAAGAAGGATGGCACCTCGAGAATCTACATTAATTATCAGGCACTAAATAAAATCATTATTAGGAACATGTACTCTATCCCACAAATTGTTGAGCTTCTTGACTAGTTCAAATGGGCCAATTATTTCACCAAGATTGATTTAAAGTCTGACTATCACCTGGGTTCCAATAGAACCCACGAATGTATAGAAGACCACTTTCAAAACAAAGAGAGCCTTTTTGATTTGTTGGTCATGCCTTTTGGGTTTTCAAATGCCCCTAAAACTTTTATGAGGCTCATGGATGACATCTTGCAGCTCTTTACAAACTTGTTCAGGGTTGTATATCTGGATGAAATCCTCCTCTTCACAAGGAGTTGGGAATAGCACATAGAACACATTTGGCATGTCCTTTTGATGTAGGAACATCTTGCAAGAAAAATCATTGTATTTTGGTTGACTTAGGGGGTCTAATGTTTCATGAGGAATCTAATTTATTAATTGGAATTTTGTATATTTTTAAATGATTTGAGTGAGAAATATATGTGTCAGGTTTTAATTTAAATATTCTCAAATAATTGAGAATACGAGAGATATTAGACTTGTAAAAATCTTATAAAGGTATTAAGGATTAGGAGATCCTAGAATGTGATTTAGTTGAGTCAAAAATGGATTTAGAGAATTTCTTGGATATGGTTGAATGGTTTATGGATCAAAACCAGAATCGGTTGCAGAACCCTTTTGTATATATTTGTAAGCATCAAAGGCATTAGGGGAGGCCACTTGAAATGAAGAACAATAGGCCAAAGAGAGTGCAAGAGTGAGAAATAGACTAGGACTCAGTCTATCTGTAGATTGTATATCGAGTAATTTATGTTTGAATGTGATTTACAGAGAGCATTGATTTGCATCTCTAGAAATTATCCCTATTTTGAATTGTAATTTATTTCTACGTGATATGTCTATTGGTACACTGTCAATTTCATAAATTATCTGAGAATGGGAGTGGAATTGATCTTCCGACTATAAAGGATTGTGAATTATTAAAACACATTGTAATTCTAAGCTCAATTGTAGATTGAATATGTCTTTAGAATGCATGGAAAGACAAATGAGATCCATTGTTGAAGGTTTCTCATTAGAGAGAAAGAAATATTACAGATCCATTGTGAGTTTTTCTTTTTAGAGCATGGATTTAGTTGCATATGTTATGTCTATGTAAGAAATACAATCGATGAGCGAGTGTAATCAACAAAATTCAATTACGCGTTGAAGGAGCCATTGTACCCGAGCTTGTGTAATTAAATCACGCTCATTGTTGAGCTAAGAATGGTGTAAAGTTGCAGCATTTCAGGATTGCATCATTTTGAGATGGAAGTAGTTATCCTTCAACCCACCGTCCATCGTTTTAAGAGACCGAATGATTAAAATACCTTGGATTTGGTAATTTCTTTGTAGAATTTGATGCGAATTGCATTAAAGTTGTGACGAAGATAACTGGAGGTGTGAGGATCACCTATGTTCGTGATTGAAATCCTTATCACTATGATCGTTGGTTGAAATAGAATGCAAAACTTTCTGTTCATTTTGTAGATACAAGTTTAATTTATTCTTTGTTTATTAACCAAGCTTGAGACGACATCGAATGAGGATAATTGGATTGACACAAGTGCACTCAGTTGTGCGTAAAGTCCTCATTGAATATAGGTAATTATGGATTGTGCCATACTTATAATACCAGTGAATTGTGTGTGATTAAATCCAAAGTATGAGGATCAGAGTTGGGCTTTTGTGTGGAAGAAAGTAAGGCAATGATGGAGTGTTTACAATGCAAAGTTGTGTTCAGAAAAGTGGTTGTAAGCTTGGAAAGATTGGTGGATTCGTATCAACACTGAGTTGAACAACATTGTAATGATGGCATGATCTTCGCAGAAGGTGAGATAGCAAATGAAGGGAAAATGGTAACCCACATCATAGCTAAGAAGGGAGTTCTGTTCTTGAACCAATAGTCTTGTTCCTATTTTGGAGTTTACTTCCTGTTCCAACAATTGTGTTTCGGTTTTCAATTTCAACATTCTCACACATCCAAAAATTCTAAAGGTAAATGAGCACATGAGTATTGAGGAACAATAGGTTGATATGCTTATGAGTTCACTTAATCACACCCAAGTATTCCAGAGAGCATAAAAAAACTCTAAAATTAATCCTTCCATGTTAAATTGATGAACTGATTTTTAGGGGCAGCTTTATGGAATAGATGGGGATTTGAAGGATTTGAGTCTTTGTCTCGAGACTTGGGATGTAGCCTAGTGTTTTTAGGTTACTAATTATGGTGTAATTGACCTCGTAGGTCATCATTTGGTATCAGAGCCAGTTAAATGAATAATTGTTATAAATAAAGATTGTAGAGCTGAACTATGGAAAAGCACAAAGAAAGCACAACAATGGTTGATTTCTTATGAAAAAAGGGGATAGAACCGAAAGAGAGGAGAAGTGAGATTAAAATATGAAAAGGTAGATGCAAGTGAAGAAATAAAAGTTAGGCAGTAAAATCTAACAAAACGACAGTTGATTTCTTGGGAAGAATGGAGATCCATTCGAATGTTGAAGAGTGAAAGCGGACTGCCTTGTGAAATTGTGCAGGTAGTGTTTTATCTAAACTCTAGTTTGAGTTTTGGAGGTTAAATATAGATTGAAGATTGATAGAAGAAGACAGGCAAGGGAATTTGTATGTGTTCTAAAGAACAAAGTGAATGAAGGACACTGGGGAAATAGTGGTAGAACCTTGAAGAATTCTAACAGAGGTTGGATAATGGGGACAAGTGAATGTTCTCAGAAGGAAGTGGAATTTCAGAAGCCAAGGAGAAAAGGATTTGCTCAATAGAGGTTCCAATAATAGAGAACCAATGTTACCAAAAGACCAACCTCAAAGGAGAGAAGGCCTGGAGAGGTACTTGCAGCAAGTATGAAGACTTGCTGAGAAAGAGAGGCTTAAATGTAGTCCACAAGTGAACAAGATGAATTTCATAAAGGAGGGGAAGCAAATGATCACTGAAGGTCATTTTAGAGGTTTATAGAAAAGCCACAATAGAAGGAATTTTTCCAAAGTAAAACGCATGGAGAAGATGAGTCAAGAGTAGCTTCATGAGAAATGACTGATATGAAGGATAAACTCAGTTACATGATGGAGCTGCTACTCGAAGGAGATATGCTAGAGAATCAGAGACATGGATGGAGTATGAAGAAGAGAGTCAAGTGGCCAGTGATGCAAATTTATAAAGGGAAGTTGAATAAAATCTTGGAGGAGTTAAACCAAAGGATGAATACTTTAGAGGAGAAGGAGAAACTCAGAGGAGTTGAGTTCAGATACAGGCCATTGACAACAGAGGAATGAGTTCACTATTGTGAACCAGAGCAAGGTGATATCCTTGGATAAGATGATGCTGAGAAAAGGTCTACTAAAGAACTTATAAGTTGCTTGGAGAATTCGGAGGAAGAGAGACTTGCAGCAAATCTCATGAGCTCTTTGGGGAGTTCAGATCAGCAAATGGATATGTTGATAAGTAAGGCTGATAGGCCTAATGTTTTCATTTCTGACATTTTGTGTGTAGTTGTAGATTTAGCAAATGAAGAATAGTTATTGTGGATTGCTATGCATGTTGAGGAATATTCCATGGAAATGCTTAATCCATGGAGGAAATATATTAAATTGCTGGAAAGTATGCTGGAGAATGAGGGTTCGGTGCAACAGGAGATGACCATGAAAGAGGGTTATTCTCACGATCTTGATGAAAAGATGATGAATGTTGAAGACAAGGAATTTTTTTTTGAGAAGTGGCTGATGAAGGATGAAGAAAGGCATGTTGAAGATGATAAACAACATTGTAATGAAGTACTTGAAGATTATCAAGTAGAAGAGGAGTTGTTGGAATATTTGTTGGAGGAACATGAGTACGAAGGTGTGATTATAGATCATGACAAAAAAGAGTCTCAAACTTTGATTGAGATAGAGAAATACGTTAGTATCCAAGTTCCTAATGCCTTGGCTGGCATAGGAGAAGTGAATAGTAAGTTTGTTACTAATGAGTTGAAAGATAATTTACTTCTTGAAGGTAAAATTCAGAATAAGAAGTAGCAATTGGATATTGTAAAGGGAGATATCTTCAAGGATATTTTGGAAGTTTGGGTGACAAATATCTACAGCAGTATCTCGAGCAATCTCATGAATAATAGCAGAAGTTGAAGCAGAAAAAGTTGAAGAAGGTAGTCAGCAACTTGAAGATGAAAGTATGAAAGGTTACCAAAGTCTTTATATCCCTAAGAATGAAAGTAAAATGCAGCAACAAAGCAATGTGGATAGTGAAATACAAAATTTTATGAATTTTATCAGGAAAAAACATAACGAAAGAGGCTACATAAAGAGAAGACAAGCAGTCAACTATATGAAAGACTCGACTATAACAAGTGTTGAAGGAAAACTTAGTGGAAATTCACAAACTAAAATATGGAGACCACAAACAACAAGAAAAGATAGTGGAGTACATGGACAAGAGCTAAATGAAGGAAAGAGATCACTAGAAACCAATGTCTGGGATCCAGGAGGATAGCAATTTGAGACACATGATTTGGAGATGATGATTTCTTTTAACTTCAGGAGTTTGATGCAAGAGCAACTTGCTAGAAATATCATTGTATTTTGGTTGACTTAGGGGGTCTAATGTTTCATGAGGAATTTAATTTATTAATAAGAATTTTGTATATTTTCTAATGATTTGAGTGAGAAATATGTGTGTTTAGGTTTTAATGTAAATATTCTCAAATAATTGAGAATACGAGAGATATTAGACTTGTAAAAACCTTATCAAGATATTAGGGATTAGGAGATCTTAGAATAGGATTTAGTTGATTCAAAAGTGGATTTAGAGGATTTCTTCGATATTGTTGAATGGGTTATGGATCTAAACCAGAATTGGTTGCAAAATCCTTTTGTATATATTTGTAAGCATCAAAGATATTAGAGGAGGCCACTTGAAATGAAGAATAACAGGCTAAAGAGAGTGCAAGAGTGAGAAATATACTAGGACTCGGTCTATCCATAGATTTGTTGGGTGTGGAGCATGATTATTTAGAGCTCTTTGTTTTAGGCGAATGTATACCCTAGGAAATTTGTACACCCCTCCTCGCAGGGGGGTGTGGGGGGGACTTGTCGCCCCCATGAGGATCCTCGGAGGCTAATCCCCCTCGGCTGGGGTGTCTAGGGGCTAGCAATCCCTCGGCAAGGGTTTCAGGGGCAGCGCTCCTGAAGCTAAAAATAGATGCAAAATTGCCTTGTAAAAGTATAGTAATTTCTAGTCAATTTGGGCCGTTCATTAGGCAGATGATCTGACGGTAGGACTTATGTTTAGTTTAGGGTTTTCTACCCTAGAAGGCAACCCCTCTCTTTGTATGACGACATTGTATTGAGGCTACTTAATAGATGTGTATTCTCTGAGCGAGAAACAGAGAGGTGAGACTCTGAGAGAAAACAAAGGATATTACAGCATATCTATTGTAGGTTATGTCTCTTCATTTTGCTAGATAATAGAAAGGAAGGACTGGCTGTTCGGGGTGGACGTAGCCCAAACTGGGTGAACCACATATATCTGTGTCTCTCTAGTTTTATGTGTTTTCTGTGTTTATATTGATGAAATATTCTATGTGTTCCATTTCTCTGTAATATATAATTTTCTAGCAACTGGTATCAGAGCCGAAGGCCCATTTGGCTAATAAACTCACAGGAAAGAAGGGTTCCTCATTCGAGTGGGAGCAATGGCAGAAGATGGTAAGTTTAGGGTCGAGAAATTTAACGGCCAAAACTTCTCATTATGGAAGATGCAGATGGAAGATTATCTGTATCAGAAAGATCTGTACCTACCATTGGGCGAAGAAACAAAGATGTTGACGAGTATGACAGATGAAGAATGGAACCTTCTTGATAGAAAGGCACCTGGAATAGTATGGTTGTGCCTTGCAACATCGTTTGCCTTCAACATTTTGAAGGAAACAATGACAGAGGGTCTGATTAAGGTGTTGGCGAAACTATATGAAAGACCCTCAGCCTCAGACAAGGTATTTCTTATGAAACGGTTATTTAATATGAATATGTCGAAAGGTGGATCTGTTGCAGACCATTTAAATGACTTTAATACTGTTACAAGTCAGTTAAGTTCTGTAGGGGTAAACTTTGATGATGAAGTTAGAGCTCTGTTATTCTTGTGCTCATTGGCAGAAAGTTGGAATGGTCTAGTAATGGCCATTACTAACTCTATTTCTGGATCTAGTACTTTAAAGTTTTATAATGTTGCCGGTGCTATCCTTAGCGAGGAAATGTGACATAAAATCTCTAGCGAGACATCAGGTAATGCTTTGAGTGTAGAGTCAAGGGGAAGAAAAATGGAAAGAGGTAAGAGCTCAGGATATCGCAGTAAATCAAGGAAAGGCAGATCCAAGTCCAAATCAGGGATAGTGTGCTAGAAATGTGGAAAGAAAGGAGACATAAAGAAAGGTTGTAGATCTCAGAAGGGAAAAGAAGGAGATGCACAACAAGAAAAAAATCATGAAGCAAATGTGACAGGTGAGGTGTTACATGATGCTTTGATTCTTTCTTTCGAAAATATTACTGATTCCTAGGTGGTAGATTCAGGGGCCTCAGTCCATGCCTCACCTGATAAGATATATTTTCATGACTATGTTCAAGGAGATTTTGGACAAGTCTGTTTGGGTGATGATAAACCCTATAAAATTGTTGGAATGGGTAAGGTTATTGTAAAACAGTAGAATGGAAACCAGTGGCTACTAAAGGAGGTAAGGCATGTTCCAAATCTGAAGAAAAATCTGATTTCAACAGGGCAGTTAGGCAGTGAAGGCTGTGTGACAACTTCCACAGATAAAGCTTGGAAGGTCACCAAAGGAGCCCTGGTAATAGAAAAAGGTGAAAAGGTTGTTACATTGTATTTATGCAATGGTATTTCTAACTTTGTTAATGCTTTAACTTCCAAAGGAGTAGATGTAGCATTATGGCATGATAGGCTCAGACACATGAGTGAAAAGGGGATGAAGATTCTTCAATCAAGGAATTTGTTGTTGGGTTTGAAGAATGTTGATTTAGACTTTTGTGAGAATTGCATTTATGGAAAACAGAAGAGAGTCAAATTTCTCAGAGTTGGCAAAGAAAAGAAGAGAAAAAAATTAGAGCTTGTGCATACAAATGTATGGGGACATGCTCAGGTATCACCTCTCGGTGGCTCTCATTATTATATTACTTTTATTGATGATGCAACTAGGAAAAATTGGATTTATTGTATTAAGAATAAATCTAATGTATTTGATACTTTCAAGAAATGGAAAGCTTTGGTCGAGATTGAGACAGGAAATAAATTGAAGTGTCTCACATCAGACAATGGAGGTGAATATTGCAGCAAAGAGTTTGATAGGTACTATTCAGAGCATGGAATTTGTAGAGAGAAGATAGTTCCAAGAACACCACAAGAAAATGGTGTGTCAGAAAGGATGAACAGAACAATCATGGAGCATGCAAGGTGCATGAGATTGCATGCAGGATTTCCTTTACAAATTTTGGGCAGATGCTGTAGATACTGCTATTTATCTAATAAAAAGAAGGCCTTCAAGTTCCTTGGATGGTGGTGTTCCAGAGGAAGCATGGATAGGTAAAAAGGTAAACTACTCCTTTTTAAATCATTTTGGTTGTGAGGTCTTTGTTCATATTAATAAAGAAAACAAAACAAAGCTTGAGGAAAAATCAAAGAAATGTACCTCTATTGGATATGGTGTTAATGATTTTGGTTATCGCTTATATGACTACGAAAATCACAAAATCATTAGGAGCAGAGATGTAATATTCAATGAAAAGGTCTTGTATAAGAATCAGTTCCAGGAAAAGAAACAGGAAAAAGAAAACAGGGAATACACAGTTCTTGATGAAATCACTAAAAAAGTAAAGGTGCCTGAAAATAATAATAATCAACAACTACAACAACAACAACCACCACAACAGCAACAGGCACCCCAAACACCTGAAAGTGATGTTAGAAGATCTACCAGGATAAGTATACCCCCTGAACGATACTCTCCTTCATTATGTTATCTATTGTTGACTGATTTTGGTGAACTCGAATGTTATGAAGAAGCAATGCAGGTTGAAAGCATGAAGAAGTGGGAGGTAGCCATGGAAGAAGAGATGGAATCCTTAATGCATAACCAGACTTGGGACTTAGTCAGGTTGCCTGCAGGAAAAACTAAATTGAAGAATAAATGGGTTTATAGGCTTAAGGAAGAAGATGGAGGAAAACAAAGGTACAAAGCTAGACTTGTGGTGAAGGGGTTTGCACAGAAGAAAGGTATTGATTTTGATGAAATATTTTCTCCTGTCGTTAAAATGACTTCAATCACAACTATTTTAAGTCTAGTAGCAGTTGAAGATTTGCACCTTGAGCAGTTAGATGTAAAGACAATCTTTCTCCATGGGGATTTGGAGGAAGAGATATATATGCAGTAGCCATAAGGATATGAGGTAAAAGGGAAGGAGGAACTAGTGTGCAAGTTGAAGAAGAGCTTATATGGCTTAAAATAGGCTCCAAGGCAGTGGTATCTAAAATTTGACAAGTTTATGTTTGAACAAGGTTATACTAGATGTCACTCTCATCATTGTGTTTATCTAAAAAAGAAAAATGATGGCAGTTATATTATATTGTTATTGTATGTAGATGACATGCTTGTTGTAGGGTCTAACATGTAGGAAATAAATGTGCTCAAAAGAAAATTGGCAAATTCATTTGCAATGAAGGATTTGGGAGCTGCAAAACAAATCCTTGGTATGAGAATCATTAGAGACAGGAAAAATCGCAAATTAACATTGTCTCAGAATGAGTACATACAAAAGGTGTTGAAAAGATTTAATATGCACAATGAAAAACCAGTTAGTACACCTTTTGCTAGCCATTTCAAACTTAGTAAGGAAATGTGCCCAAAGACCCAAGAAGACATGGATTATATGTCTAAAGTTCCATATGCATTAGCAGTTGGAAGCTTAATGTATGCAATGGTCTACACAAGGCATGATATTGCACATGCAGTGGGAGTTGTAAGTAGGTACATGAAAAATCCAGGAAAATAGCATTGGATGGCAGTGAAATGGATTCTCATATATTTGAGAGGTACCACAAATCAAGCATTATGCTTTGGCGGTTCAAACATTTCTCTACAGGGATATGTTGATGCAGATATGGCAAGTGACAGAGATAACAGGAAGATCACTATAGGATATGTATTTACTGTAGGTGGAACAACTATCAATTGGGTTTCAAAAATCCAAAGTGTTGTTGCACTTTCAACAACAGAAGCAGAGTATGTTGTTGCTACAGAGGCTAGTAAAGAAATGCTTTGGTTAAAAAGTTTTATGGATGAATTGGGTAAGAAGCTTGATATGGGCATGTTATAAAGTGATAGCCAAAGTGTCATTCAACTTTTAAAGAACTCAACATTTCATTCTAGGACTAAACACATACAAATCAAGTACCATTTCATACGATCAATGTTGGAAGATGGAGAGTTGATGCTGGAAATGATACACACTAGCTAGGATCCTGCAGATATGCTAACAATAGTTGTAACCAGGCAGAAACTGAGAATATTCTCATTTTCAATTGGTCTTCAAGGATGACGATGAATATGAGAAACAACCAGGTCCAAAAAGGAGTCACTGTCCAACAAATGAAGCAGCGGTGGAGTTGCTACAATCATTCACCAAGTGGGAGATTGTTGGGTGTGGAGCATGATTATCATCCTAATTTAGAAGTATTTTTTTAAGCTGGATGTATACCCCAAGAAGATTGTACACCCCTCCATGCAGGTGGGTGCGGGGGCAGCGCCCCCGAAGCGAAAAATAGATGTAAAATTGCCTTGTAAAAGTATAGTAATTTCTAGTCAATATGGGCCGTTCATTAGGCAGATGATCTGACCGTAGAATTTATGTTTAGTTTAGGGTTTTTTGCCCTAGAAGGCAACCCCTATTTTGTATGAGGGTATTGTATTGAGGATGTTGAAAATAAGTGTATTCTCAGAGCGAGAAACAGATAGGTGAGACTGTGAGAGAAAACATAGGATATTACAGTGGATCTGCTGTAGGTTGTGTGTCTTCGTTTTGTTGGATAATAGAAAGGAAGGACTGGTTGTTCGGGGTGGACGTAGCCCAAACTGGGTGAACCACGTATATCTGTGTCTCTCTGGTTTTATGTGTTTGTGTTATTCCGCATATTATATGTCTTGCATTTCTCTGTCATATCTAATATTTTTCTAACACATCAAACATATTATTCAACCATATCTTGATGATTTACCTGCTCATTCATGAAAGCGGACTGATCACCCGCAGCATTTGAGAGCTATATTCTTACGGTGCCGACACTACAAAATATGACTCAATCCACACAAATGTGTGTTTTATGTTGGTTATGGTTATTTGCTTGGTTTCGTAAAGTCTAAAGAGGGAATTCGACTCAATCCACTTAAGGTTAAGGAAATTCTTGACTTGCCTTTACCTTCCAATCTACTACAGTTACAGAGACTCCAAGGGAAGGCTAACTTTCTGAGGCTATTCATTCCCAATTATGCTGAAATGGCTAAAGGATTTACTCATGTTTTGAAAAAAGGGATACCCTTCCATTGGGATCAGGTTGCGCAAAATTCCTTTGATGTTGTTAAAGATGCCTTGATTAGAGCATCATTGATGTATTCCTTGAATTATCAAAACTATTATTTCATGTATCTCGTCGCTGCAGATACAACCATTGGAATGGTTTTAGTCCAAGAAGAAGATGGGATTGAACATTCGATATATTATTTGAGCCATAATCTCAATGATACATAAGTTAAGTACTCTTATGTCGAAAATCTAGCTCTAGCTTCTGTTCAAGCTATACAAAGATTTGACCACTATATCCTGCTCTGAAAGACCACTGTCATTAGAGATTTCAACCCTATGACATATATTTTGTAACATCAATTACTGAGTGAAAAATACTCAAAATGGATCATCATTTTGCAGGAATTTGATTTGGAATTCATCAAATCCAAATAAAATAGATCTCTAGTTTTTGTCGAGCTTCTTTGCAACCTTCCCTTGAATACCATTGATTCAACATCAGAACCATCAATTCTAGATTAGTCTCTATTCTTGATTTCATCCTCTGACCCATGGTATGGAGATATACTAATTTATCTCCGGACCCAAACTTTCTGGCCTAATACCTCTCACTCACAACAATGACGTATCCGATACCAAGCCAAAGATTATCATATCATTGGCAACACTCTTTACTGTCGTGGTATTGATACAATTTTACGGAGGTTCCTCACTCATGATGAAGCTGAGAAAGTTTTGAATGATTGCCATTCAGGTGCTTGTGGTGGACACTTATCTGGTTATGCTACCACACAGATAATTCTCTGTGCTAGCTGCTTTTGGCCTACTATAGTCAAAGATTGCATTATTTCTGTCAGAAGTTGTCATGCATGCCAGATCTATGACCGTAAAGCTAGATTACCACCTGCACCATTGCATAGTGTCGTCGTTGTTGGACCATTCACCAAATGGGGCATTGACTTCATGACATGTAACACCACCTCAGCTGGGGGGCATGGGTACATTATAGTCATCGTTGACTATTTCACAAAATGGGTCGAGGCGATGCCAACATTAAACAACAGTGGTGAGACAGCTGCACTTTTCTTTTTGAATCACGTGGTTTCCCGGTTTGGTGTACCACAAGCTATAGCTACAAATCATGGGTCACATTTTTGCAATCACATGATGACTGAGTTAATTTCCAAGTTAGGACTTTCACATTATAGTTCTAATCCTTATTATCCTCAAGCTAATGGACAAATTGAGGCCATCAACAAAGTCCTAAAACAAATGCTTCAAATAATGATAGGGGTTCATAAACAAAACTGGAATTTAATCTTGTACTTGGCTTTATGGGCATATCGAACCTCAGTTAGGGATGCAACTAGATTCACACCCTTTCAATTTGTGTATGGTCTTGAGGAAATCTTTCTGATACAATGTGAAATTTCATCTCTTAAACTTGCGATTGACCTATTACCCAACACTTTTGTTGAAGAAGTATGTTTCTTAGAACTCATCCATCTAGAAGAAACCTGTCATGCAGCTGCAATGGCTAACAAAGCACATAAGAAACGAATAAAGGCGCAATACGACCTAAACGTCAAGCCTTGCATTTTCTTAGAAGGAGACTTGGTCTTGCTTTATGATTAGGAAGTTGATAAACTAGAAGCAGGAAAATTTGAACCACTATGGATGGGCCCTTATATTGTCAAGTTTGTTTTGGAAAAAGGTGCCTACGAGTTGGTGGATTATGATGGAATTCCATTCTCACAACGTCGCAATGGGTTGTATCTCAAACCTTACTATGCTTAATTGAGTGTACTAAAATCAATGTATATATGCTTTAATTTCATGTGTGTGTGTGTGTGTGTGTGTGTGTCAATGTGTCTTTTAGAGTTTTTATGTGTTTAAGTAATTTGCTTTCATTTGTTACAGATGTTAGAATCTTTGGAACAATTGCTGGCTACGCCGATGGTGCTAGTCATAGTATGCAGAACCTATCTTCTGTAGCATGGGCCATTTTCGCTCCAAGTGGAGAGTTGGTGAGTTTTCAAGGGATTTCAAGGGATTTTTATCGGTCGTTCTACAAAAAATATCGTTGAGTATAGCGCGTTGATCGAACTTCTCTCTCATTCCATTTCACTTGGAATTCACCGAGTCATCATTAGGCTAGACTCACAACTCACTGTACTACAACTGACAAACATTTATACTATCCAAAACCCAACTATTCTTCATATGTTCCTTAGAGTTCATCTTTTGGAAATAAATTTTGAGTACATTTAATATCAACATATTTCTAGAAACTTTAACACATTTATCGATTCATTAGCAAACTATGTGTTAAACAGACATTTGCACCACATGTAAAAGTAAATCTTCAATTCACATCATTAGTTGAATAGGATTGCGCATAACCATATATAAAAACTCTGAAAGTAAAAAATAGATAGATGTTTTAAAAGTTATTACAAAATTTCTGTCCAAGACATGTTTGGTCATCTAACCTAAAAACTCAAAAATGCATACAAAAATCATCCTAAGTAGATCTAGTGATGCTCATGATAATAGGTCATAGCCTGAGCTATCATGCGCAATAGCTAGGAACACCAATAGTATGCCGTTGCAACCTCATAGGTAACTCCTCGATCCAGATATCCAAAATATCGGGGGTTAACCCCTCTACATGATCCTGCAACTCTGCCAGTGTCTCGGTCAAATCCAAATCCTGGAGAACTGCCCTCCCAACATTTCTTCGCACTGGTTCACCTGCCTCCTATTGATGTCTCATAGGTCAAAAAATACCAACATCTATATGCATGAGAATGATTTTAGTTTAGTCTTGGAAACATCAAAACACAAAACATGTAGAAACTTAAAAATAAAAAACATTTGGTCAAAAACAATTTACCTACAGCACCCCATTGAGCGCCCACTTGTAAACTCAACTCTGTATCTCCACAAAAATCCATCCCTGCATATGGACGTTCCTCGATGATAATGTGTTGTCAATCGATCTAATTGAAGAATGTAGTAGAAAATGTAATCGATGGCTGACCAACATGTCTAGCCACCAATTCGACTGTTCTCTAGGACCAACTACATGCAGTGTTACATGCTGAGGTTGCATCAATTGAATTCTCTCTAAGGTAAAAGTGATTACGAGCGATCCATAGCTAAAATTATTCATCTTACCACTCTTTACCTTTGTTAGCTACTCTTTCAGTGAAGAAAGTATGGCCTCACACCAGTTGAATAAAGTTGGCTCAAGACACTCAAGTGCATACTGCATGTATGATCTGTTCACCAGATGAAGTGTTACACTACCTTCCAACTTTGCAATAGTGAAAAAGATTGTTCTCAAAGGAAAATCATGAATATCTTTGATGATTATCTTTCCATCTTTGCTAGGCTGTGTACCTGGCTGACAGAATTGTCAAACATAGTCCCTCACAGATTCCCCTGCACGGGAAGAACTTGAAAGAGAAATGGGGACACCACATCTCGACAACCCTATAAGAAAGTAAACATCATCGATCATAATAGGGACCACTTTGTCCCTTATGTGAAAAGTCTAATCCGTTGGATCCCATGCATGAACTAGGATCTGCAATAGTTTTGATTGTTTCCTCATCCCAAACAACCTGAAGTATTTGAGAAACCCACAGTTTCTGAGGGCCTCTACTGTACCTGTATCATTTAGCGCAACCATGTCTTATTCTTCATGTTATATTTCTCACCAAGTAATAGACATCTTGATCCGATGAAAGCCTAAAATCAAACCATAAGCTTAGTTAGGATCCATTTCATGCAAAAAACTGGAGAAATTTTGGGCCAAACAGGTGAAACAAATTTGTGAAACTTGCCCAGCGCAACTCAGGCAAGGAGACAGTGCACTGCAGTGCAGCTACCCTTCTATGTTGGTGCTTTGTAGCGCAGTTTTCGACATGGAAGGCTGCGTTGATCCCAGGGTGAAATATTCTAACCCCATGGGCCCTAAAAACCATAAAAACTTGCATGAAACTGTAAAGGAATGACATGAAAAGAAAGAGGAGGGGTATATCTTCTATCTGGTCTAGACGACATGAAAAATGATCCACATAATCTCTCGCTATCAACTGCTAAAGATCAAGGTAAAAATAGGGTCGGAGCACAAATTGAATGGTAAATATCAAATGGTGAAAATAACATGGTAAATTCTTGTTTTTATGTATATTTCATGATAATTAAATGAGTAAACTTTAGTATTTACCTATTTTTACCAATGAACATGTATGTTTGATCTGTTTGGTGTTTCTTTGAACAAATTTACAGTTGACTTACAGAATTTGATGTGCACGATCGTGAATTGTACTTTGGCCACAAAGCATACTTTTATCTCTTTTTCAAGCTCTATTAAACATCGAAAAAGGAACCCCCTTGGAGTCCTCTTTAAGCTCTTTTCAGACTCGAAATATGAAAATATTGCCAAGCACTTGTCCTTTTCAACTCGTTAATGGATTGGAAATGACATCCATTTAGTATAAGTTTAACCCTTTTCCAGACTGAGATAGATTATTTACGAAAGGAATACGTTGAATGAACATGGTCAATAGGTTCGATCCCATATTGTTTTACGCTTTATCGGACTTGAGAGACAAATCTACGAAAAATAACTTGTGGAGTTTTCTTTTTGTCCATTTTCAAACTCTCTAAACATGAAAAGGACCGAGTTACCGTTGTCGTTAAACTCGTTAAAACATCAAATAGTGACAACTTTTCCATCATGACAAGACCGAGTTTCACCTTCGCTAGACTCGTTAAAACATCACATACCAATGAATTCACCCGAAGGGGGGAATTATACAACAATAATATGCTATCCTCCTCAATGTTGATAAAAAATAAAGAGTTACTGGTTAGCAATGACTGGGGAAAATGGGAGAAGGGGTAAACCACTTTATGGTAGCAAGTCGCTCTTGAACATGACACTTTCACTTCATCATTATGACTATATGGGCTGGGTTATCTGCTTGATGGCCATCATACCTTGGTCTATAATAACATCCATTACTTTGGTTTTGGGTCAATGTTGCTAATTCATTCAGTGTCGCCGACATGTTCAAGAGAAGTCACTTAGTCAAAATTCATCCTTTGTAATACTCATAAACCTTCATTTTCATGACCGCCATTCCTGAACATTGTGTCGTTAATCACATTCTGTCTCCAAAAATCATTACACTTGTTTTGTGTCACTGATGTGGGATACATCAAGGCCCTCCTGCGATGAGTCGCTTCTTGTCAACATCAGCACATTATCCAAGAAGTTGACTTAGAAACATCCTTTGAGTACCTTGGGGCTTGCATACATCAATGGCAAGTTTCTTGATTCCGACGACAGGTTAACATCACTGGCCTTCGACTGAAAGACTTTGTATGGTGTTCGACATCAAAACATTTATTCACACTATGCATAATGTACTGTAATACCTTGAGGATCATTATCATTATCGGTGATTTCTCTCGCCTCCGTTAACGGCTTACATCATTGGCTAGTAATGAGACGGTGTTTTCCCATGTTCGACTTTAGATCACATATTCACATGGTTAGACTAGTACTTGAGCGCACGATTGAATGAGATAGAAGACCCAAGATCTAGTTTCATCCATCCGGGCTGCGATTTTAGGGAAGTACCAAATCATCCGTACAATGGCTTTACACTGATGGTGATCGCATCATGGGTCTATATCTGTAGACATCTATGTACATGCTATGAAATTTTATATGTTAAGCATGGGTATGCCTTCCCTCAGCAATTCATGAGAAAAAATCAAAATATCATGATATTATGTATTGCAATTGATGCAGATCACCATCTGTTTCATAACCTCCTCATCACATCGTAAAGCATATCACTCGACATTATCATTTTTGACTTCATGCTTTAGGGGGCAACTATTATAGATCCATTTGGGCACATCACTCCCATCATTTAGATAAGTACTATTAGGGCTCATCAAACCCTAATTCAGTTGCTACATGCCGTAGACAAGTCATCACTTTGAATGCCTCCTTCCCTAAGAGTTTCTTAGCCTGTTACATAGCATTTTGTCACTATCCCTGTACTTCCCGTTCCTTGATCCTGGAGGACCTCTACAGTGAACCCCACATGCTTTGCCTTCATGAAGAAACTCCCATTATGTCCCTCTTCATGAGAAGATCATTTTCCTTTTGGACCATTTTCCCTGAAACTTCTGTTTGGCCCAGTTTACAAGACTGACGCTAATGGCCTTTGTCTCCCCTACACCAATGTGTAGAGATTAGCACTATTCGTCATGCCTATTAGAGCGAATGAGTTGTGTTTCAGTCGTTGTGGTCCTGTTATGGAAAGTTTGGTAAATGTTTTAGTCGGATGGGGTCGAGGATGACAGTTTGGGCTCCTTTCCCCTATAATGGTGGAACTACCTCAAGGGATAAGTCCTTCTCCCATGAGAAGAGGATCCATCTCTCATCTATATTTCCTATATAAACCTCCCTTATTCCCAAGCACAAACTAGTCATAGTTATAGTTTTTGGTTGAGTGTGAGCGTTATAGTTTCAAAGTGTTGATACTATTTTGGAGAAGACAAGAAAGTTATTACTAGTTGTAGCCATCTAGTTGTGTGAGGGAGAAGTGTGTTTTGGTTTGGAGTGAAGCCTAAAGGGAAGAGCCTTTAAACTATTGTTGTTTGAAGCCATCATGGAATGCTAGCAGAAGTGTGTGGGAACTTAATCTTGTTAGAGGAAGACTGCAACGTCAAGACAAATGGTTGTAATCTCTCTTTGATATTAATATATGCAACTATCAATTGATTTCCTACATGTTTTGTAATATTACATATCCATGTCTTAATGCTTTTTGACTCGTTAAGTAGGTTGAATTGTAGTTTGTCTATTATTATGTTTGTGTGATGTTGTTGTTTACTTGTTTTAAGAGCTTCAAGAAGTAAGCGAGAGATTGTTGGAGCAAGCAAGTGAGGACACAATCAAGCAGGATAAGCGACCAATAGGTAGGCCCTCTTGATTGATTATAACCTAAGGAAATCTTCCATAGAATGTATATGTTGTGGCTAGACCCATTATTGGGCTAGAGGAATTCATTCGTGCTCGCACTTATAAATTTACTTCACCACAAATTGGCGACTCCGCTAGGGAGCCCATCTTTTTGTTTGTTTTGGATTTCATGATTTTGTGAGAGCTTTTCTATTTTCACATTTTCCGTTTGGTTTTGTTTCTTTTCTCCTGCATACTGGCCTAAGTCTAAATTTCATAGTAGCAGATCTGCTCCCTGTTTTGAATTTTTTTTTTTCCTTAGTTACCTCGGCTAGCGCACTTAATCCGCTAACAGTCATGCCGACCAGCGTCTAGCACTTATTGTTAGTTAGGCAGTCGTGTTGATGCCTGCAAGTGAAGATTAGGACTTGACCCCAATCTTGGCCAGTGTGTTTTGCTCTTGTGTTTTTCACCCCGTGAGCCTTTTGACTGTTTTATCTCTGATTAGAAAGCTACTTTTCATTTCATTTTTCTTGCTTGTTGGCTTGTCCTCTTTCCATTTGATTGATTGAGTGATTGAGTGGCCAGCGACAGTAGGGAATCTAGTTGGTTGCCCATTCAGCAGTTTGTGAACTCACTAAATTGGATTGTAGGTGTGTTTTCTCCTTGAATTTGATTTTTGGTCCTTTTTACGACTTTGACTTCTTTTTGCACAAGTTTGAAAAAGTTTCATTTACTAGCTTGAACATCTCTTTCCAGCATAGATTACATTGTTGGTCTTGTGTTTGGTAAATCTAGTATTTCATTGATCTAAATGAACTTCTCTTTTCATGTTTTCATCTTCTTGAAGAGATCATTGTCTCGAAAATTTTTTCATTCAAAGATTGTATGCAAAAAGTTTGTTTCGTTGTTTCATGATAAAGTATGAAATTCTAGCTTGTTGCATAATTATGTTACAATAATTTACATCTTTTAAAGACTAGAATTGCATCAACATTTGAAAAAGGAAGAGAAATTTCTTCATTTTGAAAGGACTAATAGATAAGTGCTTGTTAGGAAATTAGGAATTGGGATGCATTTTTCATTAGTTTATTTTTTGAAAAAGTGAAGTAGTGAAAGATCATTTCAATTTCAGTTGCTTGATTGTTTGCATTTGATTGAGTAGTTTTTACCCTCTCTAGTGTAGGCATTTCATCAAATTGAAAGGGTCTTGTCCCATTTAGTTGCATTTTAGGTTTTTTCAAGTAGCATTGCTAAGACCTGAAAATTGAAACTTAACTCGAGATCAACTCTAAAATGAATTCAATTAACCTAAGGTGCATTTGACATTAACGATCATATCTAGAAGGTCTACGCTAGAGATGTGTTCCGGTGTCTTTAAACCTAACAGTTGTCGTTAGCTTTGGAAATTGATAGCGCTAGCATGGATTTTTGCTCCCCGTACTGTCGAGTATATAATGGGAGACCCAACTAGGCTGCAATCCTTTTATCCTTAGGAAGCCGAGTCAGCCATCTTGCGAACGTGATACACCAAACACAGCATTCGGGCAGATTTCCTGCTCGTACTTCTTGGTTTGCCAGGAGGTATTCTGCAGTTCATTGTTTCCTAGTAATCGTGTTTACGTAGATCATCCAGAGCAGTCATTTGATCTTTTTGACTCATTAAACTTAAAAGATCATTCGAGCACTTTTCCTTTCGAGCTCGTTTCCAATTGAAAGTGATAGAGTCATCTTTATTTATTTCTCGACTCTT
The DNA here is from genome assembly GCA_000404065.3 of Pinus taeda. Classification (NCBI taxonomy): domain Eukaryota; kingdom Viridiplantae; phylum Streptophyta; class Pinopsida; order Pinales; family Pinaceae; genus Pinus; species Pinus taeda. The sequence continues at coordinate 56,409 of APFE030004380.1, forward strand.
AAAAAATGAAAGAACATCAACCTTTTATGCATCTTAAGAATTGATTTCCCACGATCCAAAACATTCCATTAGTCTTTTTGTCCAAACCGTGAGTTCCCTTAAAAGGAAATTTTGAAGCCTTGAAGTTATTTTTTCTGTCGACTAAGACAAGGTCATCATGGCTAAACCATTTGTTTCACCCAATTCCTCTTCCTCTCCTTCGTCTGAAAGATTGTATGAGGAGTCGTTTCCTGAGTTATTAGAGTCATGTGAGGACCAAAAATTTGAACTTGCAATTGTTTTGAGTGTTCAACCATTGTCATCTCATCCTCCGCCTACTTTCAATTCAGGGTCATCTATTGATCTTGGCCTGGAATCACCGGACAATCCCGTTCGAACTCCAGAGAACTTGTCGACCACTGATAGTAAGCTTTGACTGGTTATCTATCCTCTAAAGCCTCTATTTGACATTGTTGTGATATCACTGTAGCGTCCTTATGGTCCGTACGACTAGTTGGGTGTTCCTCTGGAACTATTCCCTAGTACACATTCGGCCATTCATCGTCATTTGATTTCAAACATGGAACCCGAAGGCGATGCTCCAGTCACATCTTCGGATGAGTCTAAATTTTCTACTCCACACACTGTTGAGGGGGAAGAATTGCAATTGTAGTTTTGTCCTGAGGGTTTCCTTTATTCGGAAGGTATTCCCGCCAGCTTTCCACCCAACTATGTGTCTTTGGGGCACTTAGTTTCAGGTACACCTAGTGCCTGATCACTCTACCATAATCTTATATGGGCGTCAGGCGTCAGGCCTATGTTAGGTCTATTCATCATGAATACGACTTCCCAATAGGTTGTTACTTCAGTCCCGGTGCAACCCACCATTCCGAATACTCTTGTATCATCGATCCCAGTTACACATTAGTCACAATTGGAAGTTTCAAATATTGTCTTTGTCAGTTCTTTTGTCCCATTAGTCAGTGGCCAGATTGTACCACCACCTTGGGGGAAGAACTCGATTGTCTCTATGGTGTCATGTACAACTAATGTGAGTGGCTCACAATCTCACATGCTTGGTATAAACCAACCCTCTCTTGGTATTATTTATAACCCTCCTGACCCTACTGGATCAAGCAATTTCCAATACCAATAGGTTCAGAATCCCGTTGGTCCATCCGGATCGAGCAATGTTTAGTATCAATAGCCATAAGGGGCTCAAGTCTAATACTATAATCCTTACGTTTCATATGGTTCTCAAGGGTTGGTTAATCAACCTTACACCCTCCAATCTGGGCAGTACATCCAACCTGTCTATGACTAGATTTAGTTTGGTAATTTCCCGGGCACTGTTCAAGTACCCTTACAACAGCAAGGAAAACCTTTACAACAATCGGGCAGCCTTTGTTACTGCAAGGGAAACCTTTGTTGTAGCAAGAGCTCTCTACGCAATAGCAAGGGAAAATTATCCCGCAGCAAGGACACCTACAACAACTGCAAGGTCAATCCTTATAGTAGTTGCAGCAAACCGCGCAGTAGCAGATGCAATATTCTTCGCACACCTCTCAACCCATACCCTTGTACGGCCAACCTCTGCAATCCTAGGGACAAATCTTACAACCGCAAGGTCAGCCCTTACAACAACAAAACCAACCATTGCAGCAACAACCCTTTTATACATATCAATAAGGTCATCCCTTGCAGGGGTAGGGTCAAGGTCAAGTCCTATAGCAGCAGGCCCAGAATCCTCTTGTCCTAGGTTAACAGGTTCATAATCCTGCCGACCAAGGGCACTAGGTACAAAACCCCTACGTCCAAGGGAAACAAGTGTACCAACCTTATTCCTAAGGACTGCAGGTCCAAAACCCTCTTGTTTAGTGACAACAGGCTCATCAACCCTATGTTCTAGGACAACAGGTCCCATATCCATATGTCCAAGGTCAACAGGCTCAACAGGCGTTTAACCCATACGTTGCCTATTAGCAACCTATGCCTGGATAGTTTCAAGGTATTCAAGGTCAAAATCCTCCCTATGGTCAAGGTAATCCACAATGGGGGCAGCCTCAAATGCCATATGGCCAAAATCCCCCACTGTGGGGCCAAAATCCTTATCAGCGGGGATGGGCTCCTCCCTATGGGCTCGCTTATTGACCTCCCATGCCTTTTAACACTCAATTACCTTTCTTGGCTACACTTGAGTTTCTAGATGTATCGCGCCTTTGGAATGATCCAATTCTTCATTTATCGTACTAGCCTCCGGTGCCATCCAAGATACCAAGTGATTGCCCAAAGTTCGATGGAAAAGCTAAAGAAGATCCTCAGGCCCATGTGATGACATATCACCTCTGGTGCTTGTCGAACTTGTATGTAGATGACTCCATTCGTATTTGTCTTTTCCAACGAACCCTCATGGGTGGTGCAGTGAAATGGTACATCAAGCTACCTCGAAGTACTTTACATGGCTTTAATTCGTTAGCCATGGCTTTCCTCACACATTTTTAGTTGTCGATTCGCTATGAAACTGGCACCTACTTGCTCACATCGCTTAAGCAAGACATTGCGAGACACATCTCTGATCATATCCATGAATGGAGATGTAGACGTCACCTAATCAAATTTGAGATAGCTAATTACTTGCTCACTGAATGGTTTACCAAATCATTCATAGCCCCAATTGCTCGCGATATAGCTATGGGTGGATGTGTCACTAAAGAGCAAGCCATTGCTTGTGCCCAGTAATTAGATCTGGTTTACTCTCTGTTTGGCACTTTATACGAGTTGTTACCCAATGCTCCGCGCCAATCATCCAATATTGCAGCATCAAATTCACCAGTTGTTCCTCTTGTTTATGGATTTATTGGTTCAGTATCCCAGACCCCTGCTAAAAGTTATTCCAAACAGAAGTTGGTCTTGAATGTTGCTTCTAATAGTTCATCTCGGAATCCACCAGGCCCTGCTAAAACCTTAGAGGTCCATGCTATCTAGTCTACCGTAGTGGACAAATTCTTAAAAGGGAAAAAGAAAGGCAAAGGCAAAGCTAAAGCCGATGCCCTGAAATAGGGTCCTCCCAAATTGTCTGCTGGCAAATCTTCGCAACGGAAACCTAAGTATCCTTGCCTCATTTGCGAGGAGGATCACTACACTAAGGATTTTCCTTGATGATCTGAAGTTAGTCGCCTTCTTAGAGGGACCCCTGTTGTCCTCAAAGAGCCATTTCCGTCTCAGCAGACCCAAATGGTAGACCAACCCCGATCTGCTTCCTCTGGATCTCAAGTGTTCATGATGAGCACACCCATTAATGTGGCTATCCAATCAAAAGATTATCCTCCAGCTCCGGCAGCAAAGAGAAAGAGGTTGCACCTGCTTCTCTACCCCAAGTTCTAGCCCTCTATAAATCTAGTGCCCTAACCCTGATTCCACTATGCGGCCACCCTCTCGAGGTGTGCTATGGAAATCATCATATAATCCCAAAGCCTGAGCCGCTTAGTACTACAATATTGTTGAGGACTTGGCTCAGGCGCTGTCAGCCATGTTGGCTCTCGAGGTACTCCAAAGCTGCCCATTGCAGCAGAAAACTTTGGTGTCAGCTATCGGGGGCATTAATCCCACCGACTCTAATTTGATATGTTTCGATCTGGAGAACCATTTTCCACAAATCCCTCATTAGATTGCCTTTCTTATTCAGGTAATCATCAATGAGAAGACCATCCATTGAACTATCATCGATGAAGGTGCTTCCACCTACATCACGTCAAACGCATGTTGGAAGGCTTTTGTTTCCCCTACACTGAACCAATCTTCGAACACTTTGGAAGCTTTCGATTGGTGCGATTCGCGACCCTTCGATGTCTTACCTAACCTTGCCATCACCCTGGAAGGAAAGATAGTGCAGGTCGAAGTAGAAATCATTGAGGCCAATCTCAATTATAATCTTCTACTCAACCGAAGTTGGACTCATGCCATGCATGTCGTGGCCTCCTCCTTGTTCCGGGTGATTCATTTTCCCCATCAAGGGAAATTTGTCAATATTGATCAACTGTCTGTCTTTGTCTCTTCCTCCTCGGATGGCAATGTTCCCTACGTCAAGCACTCTGGTGCTCCCTGTGAGAGTGTGGGGGAAAGGCTCTTCAAAGGTTCTACCTTAATGGGAACATTTCCACTCCCACCTCCTCATGTTGCCTCTGTAAACATGATCTTGATCAAATCTAATCCTTGGCTCATACCTGCACCAGATATTATTGATACTTGGGGTGAGGTTATGTCACTTAGTCCTGCCGAGGTCAATTACGTGGAAATTGTTTCGAACTCTACATCCTCTAATTCACATATGTCGAAGACCTCTCTCAATATGTACTCTCAATCCCCTTGGCTTGGCACTTTGGAATCATCTGACCCCTTAGCTGAGACCTTCCTCACCGATGAAGGTATCATGGAAATTATGTTTCTTGAGGAACCACCATGGATCGATACCCATCATCGCTTCTCGTTCTTGCCTCGCTCGGTGGTCATGTCTACCGCGTTCGAGGAGTCCTCTTCTCCATTTCTGCCACCGACTATTACTCATGAAGTATGGTCGAAAGGAAATCTGGGTAATTTTACCCAAACGATGCTGATTGAAATTTCTATCAAACCCGGTGTTGTTGAACACGTTCATATTGGGGTATCGTGTTCTGGTTATTTCTGGCTGTCTATCTTTAAAGACTGCATTCTTACTATCTGTAAGTGCCATGAATGCCAAATTTACCAATGGAAGATGTGTGCCCCACCCACTCACCTACACCTCGTCATTACTGTTGGTCCCTTTTCCAAATAGGGCATCGATTATATGACATGTAACCCTGATTTATCGGGGGGCATGGCTATATTATTGTTGCTGTGGATTATTTTACCAAATGGGCCGGAGCAATGCCTACATATTCTGTAAATGGTAAGATGGTGGCTCAATTCCTTTTTAACCATGTTATTTCCAGGTACGGCATACCCCAAGCCATTGTCACAGACCATGGCTCCCATTTCAGAGATTACATGATGGTAAAACTGACATCTGCATTGGGCTTGTGCCATGATGGCTCGACCCCATATTATCCTCAGGCCAATGGCCAAGTTGACGCCGTGAACAAGGCTTTGGTCACCATGATTCAGCGTACTATTGGGATGCACAAGTCAAATTGGCATCTTATGCTCTTTTTAGCTCTGTGGGCCTACCGAAATTCAACCAAAGACGCAACTGGTTTCACACCGTTCTAGCTGGTCTATGGTTTGAAGAAACATTGCCGATCGAATGTGAGATTCCTTCACTCAAGTTAGCTTTTGAACTCTTCCCCGAAACATCACCTCAAGAGGAACACCTCTTATATTTAGAATGGCTGGACAAGACTCATTGTCTGGATGCCTTGATCATCGAAGCACAAAAGAAACGGGTCAAATCCCATTTCGATCAGTTGGTCTCCCCGCGCGCTTTCTCTGAGGGTGATTTGGTCTTGTTATACGACCAAGCTAACAATAAGATGGTGGCAAGAAAGTTTGAACCTATGTGGCATAGGCCCTATATTGTAAAACATGTTTTGTAGAAAGGAGCCTATGAGCTTATTGATTATGAAGGAAATCCTCTCGATAAGCCTCGAAACTGGCTTTACCTCAAAGAGTACTATGCTTAGGTCATCTTGCATGGTTACTTATGTACATTAGTGTGTGATTCATTTTTGTACAACGTGGTTTTGTGTGATAGTTTTCAAACAAACTTCATGTTTACTATGCTTTTCTTGCTTTGCAGATGTCTGTGACTCCTCATGTTGGTTTTGCCAATGGTGCTTTCCGTAGTACCAGGAACCTATCATTCGTGGCATGGGCTATCTATGACTCTAACGGTGAGTTGATTGACCTTCAAGGTATCTGCTTAGGTTGCACAACCAACAACATTGATGAATACAGTGTGGTCATTGAACTGTTGTCAGAATCCATCGCTCTGGGCATCAAAGAATTGGTTGTCAACCTAGATTCATAGCTTGTCGTCCTTCAACTCAACGGGAAATATTCCATAAGGAACCCTCAAATATTACGAATGTATCTCCGTATCCATCTATTGTAAAAGAATTTTGATTATATTACATATCATCATATTCTAAGACACATAAATACATTGATAGATGCATTATCTAATTACATGTTGGATAGACATTTACGAAACATGTAAAATATAAGACAAACCATTTGTACCATAATAGACAGGAAAAATACAACATATATATATATATATATATATATATATATATGGTGAGAATGTTTGATACACCAGAACCCCAAAAATTAATATGTGTGTCTATAATAACATCAGCGGCTCGGAGGCCTTGTAGATTCGTGGCACGCAGACCTCAAAAAATATGTAAGTGCTGGACTTAGGAACTACTCAGCATGGTGGTCATGGAAGCACGAGATAGCTCATGCAACACGACTCAGTAGTCGACAGATTCGACCTGAGACTCCCACTCTGTGCCTTTGGTACCACCAAGGCATGTCTCCTATTCGAGCATACTCCGAGATACCATGAGTTAACCCCTCAAGGTTCCTCTCGATCTCCTCCTCGTTGTTGCTCCCTTCCTAATAAGGGGTAAAAGCATCAATAGGGTGGGGGACGCACCTGGGTATCAGGGACATCCTAGCTGGCCACTGTGGTCCAACATCTGCATAAACAAGAGAAATGTTATAAGCATGCATATACCGAAAACAATAAAAAAATCTCAAAATTAAAAATTTTATTTTTTACCTTCGTCATTGAAGTCCTCTCCATCTCGTAAGGGCATATCTGGACCTCCATGGAAATTAGTGCCACTGTATGGCCGGTCCTCCATGGTAATATTTTTTCGTAGTATCCATGAGGAGAATATAGGTTAGTATGACATATGCTGACCCCCAGTGATCCTGGGCATCAGACGACTCCAGTGGGCCATCTGCGGCTCGCGTGGAGTAGGAGGATCAACCTCAGTCAACTGATACTGGAATAGTGGCACTCGTTCCAGGAAAAAAGGTCACAAGTATTGATCCAAAGCTAAATTTCTTCAGATTCCCCACCTTGTCCTTCGACAACTGGTGCTTAATTTTCATCTTCATGGCCTCTGCCTAGTTGAAGATCATAGGAGATGTGCAATCAATAACATAAAGGAAATTTGACTTGTTAGTCTCATGTTCCACTTGGGACCCCGCTACTTTGTTGATAATCAGTGTCAAATCCCGCACACTGGAAATCTCTATCTTCCCACTCTTAGATTTCAAGGCCTTAGGGCAGTGTTCGACAAGCAGGGAAGATATGCTTGCCCCGGTTAGACATGACCCACACAAGTTCACTGGCTCACCTCTGCAAGATAGTTCAGTGATGAAGTAAATATCTGAAGTTTTCAACTCCAGCTCTTGGTCCCCAATGACAAAAATCTCACGATTAATGTCCCAAAGGCTTATCAAGTATCGAAGCAACTCGGGTTGGGCCCTCATCCCTGGTGTAAGGAAAAAAGTGAGGAGCCCACAATACTGTTTGGTCAATTTAGTGTGCTCTAAATTGCTATTTAAAATGTCAACCCGGGTTCGTAAACTGACGAAGTGAAGTGTACTATATGTACTAGATAACCATTTCCTTAGTATTTTGTCATTTTAAGCTTTTTTAGTTGTTTTTGGATTTATTTTTCCTTAATGTGTGATGGTGAGGATGAAAATGAAGTATGGAGTGTAGGCGGTGATAGTTTCTAAACTTGAAAGTGCTCAAAGGAAAGCTTTACAATAACTAAAATGAAATCAATTCTTAAGAGAAAATAAATGCATCAAATAGTGAACTAATGACAATGGCCCAGTATCCTTGCTGCTGAAATGAAAAGAAAGCAAAAAACTGAAAAACAACTCAAACTTAAAGCAAAGCAACTAATTCACACTACTTTAACTTTTCAGATCCTTTACCCTTCGGCTCAATATACCTTGTGGGAAGTAATCATGAACATGTCAAGCAATATGATATCTAAATGACAAGAAAGTAAATTGCATAAAAGAAACTAATCACACTACTTGAATTCTTCAAATCCTTTACCCTTCAACTCAATCTACCTTGGGGAAGTAATCGTGAACATTTCAAGCAATATGATATCTAAATATAAATTGCATAAAAGAAACTAATCACAGTACTTAAACTCTTCTAGTCCTTTACCATTCAGCTCAATCTACCTTGTGGAAAGCAACCATGAGTAAGCAATGTGATAACTAAATCACACTACAGTTGGTAATATTCTGATTTCTTGCTGATATAGTCACTTGACCATAGAAAGAAACCATAAATTGATGAGCAGTATGATATCTAAATAGCAGAAAAATAAATAAGCAAATCACAACTTGAAAAGGACAATGTTGAATTTAAACTTCAGAAAATGAAAGTTAGCAGGAAGGACAAGATGATCTCATATGCCAAAAGTTATAAAAAAGATGAAAAATTGTCCAGGCTGCCTAAGAAAACCTGCAGAAAAGCACTGATCAGTTTACAGCTCTAAGAAAACAAAGGTGAAAATATAAACAACAGAAACATAAAACAACATATTATGTACAAGCTAATGATAAAAACAAAAACATAATCAAACTAAATAAACACTTTACAAGGCTTCAGCGTGCAGGGGCCCTCTGCCACTTCAGCCAATCAAAAAATAATCACATGGTTGAACTCAGAAAATTCTTCTCATGTATTAAACAATAGCATATAAAACAGTGGGGTAATAAGACAACCAACAGTGCGGAATTACATAAACATTTCAGGATTCATACATCTCCAAAAAGCTCCTTCACAGCGTTCAATGATGCGTTATTTATAATGCCAAAATATTAAAGCTAACTAACAACTTCTACGCTATTAACTGCGTTGCTAAAGACACGTAGATCTCTTCAGCCGAGATCTAGTGTAACTGTCATCGTGTTTCTTAAATCTTCGGAGTGGTTGGCTGTTATATTCAGGTCTCAGGAACGATCTCTAGGTGTGCTGGTGCCTTCGTGAGCTGAGGACTGTGCCACGTATCACTCACGTGCCCAAAACAGTGACGTGCCACCGCTGAACTCTTTGGCTGGCCTTGTCTTTGACTTTGGTTGACCGCGGCCTCCCATGGACGATTTGACCGATTTGAAAGGACATGTTCCATGTATCCGCCACTTGGAGCTTGCCCATGTAGCTCGTTTCTTCATAGGACACCTAGAGCACAGCTTTTAACAAAATAGTTGCGGAATCCTGGGCTGGCTGTCGAAACCTGTGGTGGCTGCGGAAATTGACAAGTTTCTGCAGCTGTATGAACAAAAAAAAAACTAAACCAAACAGCAGTCATAAGTATAGTCAGAAAACCATATAAACAGTCCTTTTTAGACTATAATGCAATGATTTAACAACTGGGTGAATGAAGTCAGTGGAGAAAGAAGGCTAAGAGGGTATATAGGAAGGTGCAGGTTTGAGGCTCAACAAATACCTCAAATTCTCCAGGCAATTTAGATCATCCAGTGTCTGGGTGTCAACATCTTCATGTTCCCTTTGCTTCCAATCCACCATTTTCGACAATTTCTCTCCTGCAAAAGCCATTAATTTGAGTCAATTATCATCTTTGGCACATAAAATTCAAGATTAAACGGTCATTTTTTGAGGAAAATTTGTTTTTCCCTCTCCACGATGCTGACACACCTGTTTTAGAAATAGTTACGCCGATCAATGCAAATGGTTGTGCAAATCACCCTCGACTTGCACGATCCCGTGCCCGGAGATCACACTAACCGAGGGTGAAAAATATTTTCAAAAACTTCCCTAAAAATAAAAATAAAAAATGGCTAAAAACATAAATAAATAGCATGAAAATGGAGCTTAGGGCTTCAACTATTACCTGGAACTGACGGCTCGTCGATTGATCTCCCAGATCACCGCAATCTCCTCCGGAACAACTACAACAATAGTGGGTAAAAAGTCTTCACTGCAAAGGTAAAATGGTAAATGGTAAAAATATATTTACTTTTCCCCTTTTTATTCATTTTTTTCATGAAAATATTAGGTTTTGTAAATATTTTTGACCTATTTTACCTCAAGGACTTGATAATACACTTTGCTTTACTTGCACAGCAACGAGTGATGGATGTTCAACGATGATGATGAGTCACATTTCAGCGCGTTTCTCTACTTGTTAAACTCATATGAAAAGATTGCCAAGTATTTTTTTCCATTTTTGACTCATTAAAGATAATAAAAACAGGGAGTTTACTTTCAGCTCATTTTCGACCCTTTAAAAGCGAAAATATAGTTGAGTCCTTGTCATTTCAAACTCGATAACGGATGTGAAACGTCATGCGCATAGTATAATTTACCCCTTTTTCAGGCTGGGAGGCACTATTTACGAAAAAGGTATTCCTTGATAGAAATGGTCAAGCGGTTCTCTCAAGTATTGTTTTCTACCTTTTCGGGCTTGACAAACACAAATATATGAAAATGGACTATGTGGAATTTTATTTTCCGTGTCTTTTTAAAACTCTCTAAAACATGAAAAAGATACCGAGTTACACCTTTGTCGGACTTGTTAGACTATTAAATGACATCGGATTCATCACCATGACGAACATGAGCAAGGTCTCATTAAACTTACTAGGTCAGATTCGTTCGAAGGATGAACTTACAGTGCAAGCATATGCTATCCCCTTCAAGCTTGTGATTAAAAAATAATTGGGGTACTTGCCAGAAATGGTGGGGGAAAAATTTGGAAATCTATTAGTCGTGTTGGCAGCTCACTCTTGAACATGACACTCTTTGCTTCGTGTTGGGTTGGGACATCCCCCTTTTCATCGTTGACCTTCCTGGGTTTGGGCAATTCATTTAGCCTTCCATTTGATCTCTGCCACGTCATCATGACCACTAATCCCATGGAACCAAAAGATGCCAAACTCCCAGTTGTGTCGTCGATATGTTTAAGAGTTGTCCTTCTGCAGTTACGCTTACTTCTGATTCTCTGTATCATCCAAAATCATTTTGCATCCTCTCATCTTGAGTCGATGATGTGGGATTCATTATGGCCCTCCTTCGACACAGTCGCTTTCCATCAACTTCAACTCATTATCCGGGAAGTTGACTGAGAGACTCCCTTCTAGTACCTTAGAGCTTGCATGCCCTAATGGCAAGTTCTTCTCACTTGACAACAAGTTCACATCATTGGATTTCGATCGAGTGCTTTCATGGGTGTTCGACTCCAGTTCCTGTATTCACATTCTGTGAGTTGTGCTGATAGTACCTTGAGGGCCATTGTCATTATTGGTGGTTTCTCTGATGCTTGTTAACAGTTTACATCATTGACTAGTAATCAAGCGACTTTCTAGCATGTTCGACGTCAACACATCCATTCACACGCTAGGATCTGTACTTTGATCAGGTCTTGCTAGAGCGCAAGACCTTGGACTCAGATCACACAAGTCGAGGTTGTGAAGTGGTGTGACATGGTTTATGATGATATGCATGTCTCTTTCAAATGGCTGGCTGTGACTAGACCATGAGTTATCATATGTGATCCTTTTCATTACTGGATGGCTACGACCATACCTTGGTTTCATTATGATCCTCTTTGACGGATGGGTACGCCCATACCTGGATCCATTTTACATGATCATTCTCTGCATGGCTATGTCCATGCCACAATTCATGTATCATTTGACAGAGATCTCAATTTATGTATATGTATCTGTACTTTCTTGGAGGTTTTCCGACGACAAACTAGTTCCTTGTAGTGATTTATAAAGCATTTCATCCCTCACTCCAGCTGGGCCTTCACACTTTAGGGGGCATCTGTTACACAACATTTTGTCACTGTCCTTGTGCTACCCATTCCTTGATCCTGGAGGACCTCTACAGTGAACCCCATATGCTTTTCCTTCATGAAGAAACTCCCATTCTATCCCTCTTCATGAGCAGATCATTTCCCTTTTGCACTATTTTCCCTGAAACTTTTGTTTTTCCCAGTTTACAAGACCGACACTAATTGCCTTTGTCTCCCCCATGCTGATGTGCGGAGATTAGCACTACTTCTCGCACTGACCAGAGTGACTGAGCAATGTTTCAGTCACGACGGTCCTATTATGGAAAGTTTTTTAAATTAGCGCTGAAGCTTCCAACTCTAGAAGCTCTATAACGTAGGTCTGGTAAATGGTTTGGCCAAACGGGGTCGACGATGATAGTTTGGGCTTCTTTCCCCTATAATGATGGAACTACCTCAAGGGATAAGTCCTTCTCCCATGAGAAGAGGATCCATCTCCCATCCATATTTCCTATATAAACCTCCCTTCTTCCCAAGCACAAACTAGTCATAGTTACAATTTTTGGCTGAGTGTGAGTGTTATAGTTGCAAAGTGTTGATACTATTTTGGACTAGACAAGCAAGCTATTACTAGTTGTAGTCATCTAATTGTGTGAGGGAGAAGTGTTTTTTTTTTTTGGGGTGAATCCTAAAAGGAAGAGCCTTTAAACTATTGTTGTTTGAAGCCATCATGGAATGCTAGCAGAAGTGTGTGGGAACTTGGTCTTGTCAGAGGAAGACTATAGCGTCAAGACGAATGGTTGTAATATGTCCTTGATATTAATATATGAAACTATCGATTGATTTCCTACATGATTTTTAATATTACATATCAGTGTCTTAATGCTTGTTGATTCATTATGTAGGTTGAGTTGCAATTTGTCTACTATTATGTTTGTGTTGTTGTTGTTTACTTGTTTCAAGAGCTTGAAGAAGGAAGCGAGAGATTGTTGGAGCAAGCAAGCGAGGACACCATCAAGAAGGATAAGTGACCAAGAGGTAGGCCCTCTTGATTGATTCTAACCTAAAGAAATATTCCATAGAATGTACCTATTGTGGCTAGGTCCATTATCGGGCTAGAGGAATTTGTTTGTGTCCACACTTATAATTTTACTTCACCATAGGCCTGAATCCCTCCAGAAATGCCTCCTTGAGGGACCCACGCAGCCTTGGTCAAGGGTAAGTGTGTGTTAGTGCAGGTAGGCCCATGTCAGGGTGCATTTCAGAGAACTTAGGCCCACTTTGACCGACGTTGGGCGAGATTGAGCAAAATCCTCATAGGGTTCTAGGAATATTCTTATCTTCTGGAGCCTTCTAGAAGATTCCCACACTTATCATCTCCTGTGAGCTCAAAATTGGATAGGGAATGAGTTAAGTAACCTCCTATCCTCTCATCCCTTCCTCCATGGAAACTAACTCTATGTTTGGAAGGACATTCAATACCCTCATTTATTACCAAACCTCCTCCATTTTCTTATAAATTGAGCACTCATCTAAGTGATCAGGGGCTGGACTTTGAGAATTTGTAAGGAGATACTGTTGGTCTGAGGTTTGAGATTGTAAGAAAGTATTGTTATGCTACCAGAGTGTTGTGCTTTTGATGTGATGTTGGTTGGAACTCAAGCTGGAGGAGTGACAATGGATCGGACTTCATGGTTGTAACTTTTCCTTCTACTTAATAAAGCTATTTACACCTTTTCCCATATTCTTGTCTTTATGTATGATGATTATATGTGTAAATTATTTCGATTCCAATTGCTTATAGTAGATAGATCTCTTGCTTTGATTTGTTTTTGTCCTTTGTTTATGATTACAAGTACTTGTCGAGCAGATTAACTTCAAGAAGGAGTGATGGGAGCCATACAAAGGAGATAAAGGGAAAGCGAAATATAACAAGTAGGTCCCTTGTATTATTTATCTTCTATAGAAAAAGGTTGAGCACTTTAATTTTGTTGTTCTAGGTGTAGCTACCCACCTAGGGAAATTGTATTTATCTGTAGATGCAAAATTCCACATAACAGGCCCATTTGGCTAAATTGATACATCAACTCCCGGGATCGTAACTTTGGCATATGATCTCTGTTTGACATGAAAAATACCTCATTAGAAAGATATATCCGAGGAATACAAATTTTGCATGGAAAACATTAGACATTGACTAATTTTTTCCCCCATTTTCCCAAAAAAAATGTCGTTTAGGGACTCAAAACGGCTCTAGAATTTCAAGACCCAAAAAACTGCGAAAAATAGTAAATTGTGCTACAATTAAGGAAATTGAAACACTGAAATAGACAGCAGTGGGGGTCCAATTGGAATAGGTTGGTGGCCACCAAAATACACCTGGATCAGTTCTCCCCCCTTAGGAAGTAATGGTGCCCATTGCAATGAGTGCCTCCATGAGATGGGGAAACTTCTGTTGAACTTGGTCCCTGGTGAGCCACTTGCCTTGGTGTAGGCGTTGGCCAGCTTTGACAACCCGATATAGTTGGATCTTCTGTTGGCAAGTGTTCTTGATCTGTGTTTCCATAATATGATCAATTGTGGACTCTTCCATGCAGTTTGGGTTAAAATCTGTTGGTGTGATTTGTTCTGCAATGTCTGATGTTTCGAGTAATGGTGGAAAGTATAGTCAAAGGTAGTCCACATTGAACACTGGGTGTATGCCAAGGAATGGGGGAATGCTCAGCTCAAAATAATTGTCTCCCACAACCTTGGTAATGTTGTAAGGACCATAACAGAGTGTTCTAAGCTTCTGATGGGCTCTGGTAAGGTGTTCTTTCTGCAAATGCAGCCAAAATTTGTCACCCACCTGAAACTTGGGTGGCACCGGATGATGATCATATCGTTACTTGTACTTGGAATTTGGATTCTCCAAGATGTCGTGAACCTACTGGCGGATGTGTTGGATGCGTTCAATAAATATGGTTGCTTTATCAGCCTCAGAAAATACATGTGTGGATTTTGTCTATGTAGTCACATGAGGCATGACAACATCAATCAAACATAATGCTTGAAATCCTAGACCTACTTGAAAGGGACTGCGACGATTTGAACTATAAAGATATCTGTTATAACTGTGTTGCACATAAGGAAGACTCTCATGCTAGGTTTGCAGATGCTCGAAGTTGTATATGCGGTGTTTCTGGGAAAACTAGTGTCGCTATTTGATCTGCTAGTCCCACTAAGACAGGTAGTTATCTTAGAAACAAACAATTCAAAGCAACTTGTGTTTTCCTTCATGGATGATAGATAAGAGAGAAGCAGAGAGCACCAACCTCAGTCTTCAAAGAACACCTGTAGAGGCAAAGCAACAAAATAACATCAAAGCATAGAGATCTATAATACCATAAACAATGTAGAATTAGATGTACATTGACCATGCAATTGCATTCACAAATATAAGATTTACAAGTGCAAAAGTATATGGAGGAAAATTCAAATAAATTTATTGATAGTAGAAGTAGAAGAGAGGATTACAACCCAGCTGTCTTATCCAGCATCATCCTCCCAGCATGAAAGCCCTCTTCACTTGATGAAAAGCAAGATCACCCAACAATACAATGTCTCAAAGAGAAACCAACAGCACTTCCTTACAAATTACAAAATTCCAGCCTCTTGGATCTCTAGGATGAGGGATCCATATATAGATATTTGGAGGGGGTGAGTCAACTTTTGGGATTTTGATTAGTTTCATTTCACTGATAGTTTTTGGTTCCACTTGGAGATTTCATGATCTCTTACTCATCCCTGGGCAAATTCAGAGAGGCAAGTGTCATATGAGCAGTTTCTAGAAGATTCTTTGAGATTCCACCTAGCCAATTGCCTCTGCCATTTGTCTGCTCTCGCTCATCACACCTTACAAAAGGGCTTTTCAGTATGCATCACACCCCTTGTGTGTAACAGGTGAGATGCATCACACCCTTAGCACTGAGCAGTCTGTATGGTCCAGTTTTGACCAGTTCTGAGTATTTTTTCAGGGAGAACTTCTGGGAAATGATGTAATCAGTTGACCTTGATCCTTTAGGGTTTAAAACAACACTTTTAGGGGTTTGAGAGCCCTTGTTTTATCGACATATGTGATTGGGGTTGTAGTGCCCAAATATGTCTATAACAGTTGCCCCCTAAAGCATGAGGTCATAAATCTTCTGATGTTGGGTGAAATGCTTTATCATGAGGATCCGAGATTTTTCGAACTGGAAGGTGACCTGTATAAAATACAATACAATACATTATCTTCATATTATTTTCATGATCTAGCTGAGGTGGGCATTCCCATGCTCAGCTTTATAAATTCATTTTCATGTACATAG
>APFE030004380.1:72542-87122 GCA_000404065.3 Pinus taeda
TACCAATGAAGTTCTTCAAGTTTTCTTCCCTTTTTCCCCAGTCATTGCTAACCAGTACCTCTTTATTTTTGTCAAGCTTGAGGAGGATAACATATGCTTGTTCTATAATTTTCCCTTCGGGCAAACCTATTGCTCTATTTTAGCGAGTCTAGCGACAGTGAAACTTGCTCTTGTCCAGATAGACAAGTTTGTCGCTATTGTTTTAATGATTTTAATGACAAATACAACTCGGTTCTTTTCATATTTAGAGAGTTGGAAAAGAGCTGGAAAGGAAACTCCAGTAATCCTTTTTTGTGGTATAATACCTTAAGTTCGAAAAAGTATAAAATAATACGAAAGGGATGATTTATCGATAGTTTTAGCAAGCTAAACAAGACAAGTGCTCGATCGTTTTGTCTAATGATCCCTCAGGTCCAAAAAGATTAAAATATAGAAGAGGGATGGTGTTTCCCTTTACTTTAATGAGCTGGAAATGCCAGTGGCTCGGCAATCGTTTCATATTTTACGAGTCTAAAAAGAGCTCAAAAGAGACTCGTTTTTGAGGAACAAGTGATGTATCTGGGTGCCAACTGGTTCCAGGTAAGTTTGGAACTTTTGAAACACGGCAGTGTAATGAGGGTGGCTAACAGAATCACTCGTCGCAGCTGTCCCTCAAAAGGGTAAACAATCAAGTGGAGGCGTATGATTGGCTAAAAGAGTGGAGGTGATGGTAAGAACATGACCAAGGCTCAAAAGGTTGATAGAAATGTGATCACAAAGGTTATTTACCAAGGGTGTATTCATTTTTTAATGAGTTTGAATCTTTGGAAACTACACTCAGTGGCGGGTTTATTTTTTAACAAGCTTGAACCCTGCAGTAACACTACTCACTGCTAGGTTTATTTTTTAACGAGCTTGAACTTTGTGGAAACATTTCTTGTTACTCGGTTTATTTTTTAACAAGCTTGAACTTTGCAGAAACATTGCTCATTATAATAGTCAGAGATGTTCAATTCACCATTAACACTTTGTCCTTTCAAAAATCATACTACCTGTTCAATTTCTCCATCAAATTGATTAGAAATGTAAATACATGCTTGAAAAATGAATTAAAAACCAACATCTTACTTGAATTATGTGAACAGTAACATAAAAGTAGTTTTGCCTCTCATTTTTACCATTTCATTCAAATTTGGGATCGTTGGAGCTCTGGAGGTGTTTTCCCCCTTGATTTTCATCATCTGATTTCGGGAGATTCTGTGGACTATTTTCAGCAGCGTCTAGACTAGGTAGGAGCCAACCCTAAGCTCTTCAATTGCATTCTTTCCTTTTCTAATTCTGAGCAGTGTTTCCTATTTTTCTGGGCCTCAGGGGTTTGAAAAATTTGTTCTCTCCCCATCACACATAGTATGCATAAGAAGGTGCGATGCATACTAAGCTGGCCATTGGCCAGTCAGTATGCATCCCACCTTGTACATAGCTAGGGTACGATGGGCGCAGGAGGAGAAGTTTATGCATTGCTTTTTCATGGAAATTTTGCCTATTTTTGCCCAAATCAGGATCCTAATTCCTCTCTTGTTTGTTTTTTAGAGATTCATCAGATCAATATGGTCATTACATGGTGTGAACATGAGCATGAAGAAGAGGATATGATTTCCTTACATGATCCAAGTATGGTTACTGCATTGCGAAACTATGCCTTGCTCAAATTCTTCCGCATATCTAGCATGAGGCAACAAATCAATTTCTTGCAATATTTTCTCAATGCATGGGATCCTACCAACCAAGTGTTCCATATTAGAGGTAAATCCATCCCTTTGACAGTTTAGGATGTCTACTTTTTGACTGGGTTATCGAGGCATGGCGCCCCTCTCTCACTATCACGATCCGCCAGTGGGGGTGAATCTGTTAGAGATTATATTCATCAGTTTTGTAGAGATGGATCTCAACCGAGCAAGGATGGTAAGATCAGTATCCGAGATGTCACTGACTGGTCCTTGAGGACTATTTTATTCACCTTTGCTAGATTGGCTGGTAGCACGGCTCTTCATTTGGCCAACAGGTCATAGATGCAGTATGCTTTGGAATGCCTTGAACCAAAGGTATTCAACTGGTGTGATGCAGTACTTTTGGTTATAAAAGAACATATTTCCAAGGTGAAGAATGGAAGATCAAAGAACTTCGGTTATGGTTCCATTCTGACTATTTTCACCTTGGAAAGGATACCACTGATGCAACCACAATACATTTCACTCGGACTACCAGCACCGAGGGAACCACGGATGTAGAGATGGGTTAATCTCATGGCCAGACATGCTGGACAATCGCAGATTTCATTCTCTGATGCCTTCTTTGAGTGGTTCAACCGTCAGGAGATGGTCTTCGCCGAGTATCCATATGTTGGAATGGACTTTTGAGGTGACCCGGATTTGGCTACCTGCTACCGAACAGTGGGTTATTATAGGTAAAAAGATCTAACTATATCTCTATTTATTGCTTTTATGATGTTCTTGTGTTTTTAAAGGTTATCAAGATTAATTAAACTCGTATATGTGTGCAGATATTGGACCAGTACGACTAGCAGCGTGCCTGAGGGTAGCAGCTGTTGTTCCAATAGGAGAGGCTATAGGGAGGGTTGTCCTTCATGATCTAGACATTGCACAGACCCTCGCAGTATTGCAGGATCCGATCAAGGGTCTCACCCTTGGTATTCAATATGTGAGGACCGATGAGTTACCTCTGACATTACAGCACCATACCACTGGTGTGCCGAGTCGATGGACTAGGCTTTTATGCATGATCGCATAGGCAGTGACTTGCTATCACCAACACCATTAGTCTAGGGTGTTTTTCTGCATTTTTGAGTTTTTGGGTCGTATGACCGATTTTGTCCTGGACACAGAACACTTTGTAAAAACTATAAACAGTTATATATGTATTTTCGATTTTCGGAGTTTTATTTTGGTTAAGTTATATGATCCTGATGCAAATGTTGATTGAAATGCTTTCCTTTTATAAATGCTGCAAATGTCTATCTAACACATAATTTGCTAATGAATCAGTTAATGTGTTTCAGTTTATGGAAATGTGTTGATATTGAATAGAATCAAACTGCCTTTCCAAAATCCTGACCCTTAGGAACATACGATAAATAGGTGGATTCCGAACAGAATAAACGCCAGTAAGTTGTAGTATGACGAGTTGTGAATCTAGCCTGACAACAAGTCGACGTATGCCATGTGCGATGGCATCAGAGAGAAGCTCCATCAATGCGTTGTACTCAGTGATGTTGTTCATTGATCGACCAATGCATATCCCTCTGAAGTTCACTAACTCGCCACTTGGATCAAAAATGGCCCAAGTTGTAGAAGATAGACTCTACGTACTATGACTAGCTCCGTCAACATATCCAACGAATGGTTCCAACAGGTCCAAAATCTGCAACAAATGCAAAGTGGATTACCTAACCAAATGATCACTCTTGATGAAAACAAAAAGTAACAAAAGCATGTAAAGAGATTACTACACTTACTCAAGCATTGTAACGCTTAAGATACAACCTGTTTCGGGGTTGTGACAGTGGAATCCCATTGTAATCTACTAGCCCATAGGCTCCTTTTGCTAATACTTGTTTAACAATGTAGGGACCCATCCACAGTGGTTGGAACTTACCTGCCCCCAATTATTCCTGATCGTAAAGTAAGACCAGGTCACCTTCTGAGAAGACACAGGGTTTTGACATTTTTCTCAAATTGCGCCTTGACTCATTTATTATGAGCTTCATTAGCCAAAGTGGCGTCATGATGGGTTTCATATAATAGGATTAATTCCAAGAAATGAGCCTCTTCCTCTGAAGTTCCGGGGAGTAGGTTGGCTGCGAGCTTGAGAGATGAAATTTCACATTGAATCAGTAAGACCGCTTTCAAGCCATACAGTAGCTGAAAAGGTGTGAAGCCGGTCACATTTCTCACCGATGTCCTATATTCCCACAAGGCTAAGTATAGGATTAAGTGCCAACTCCGTTTGTGGACTCCAATCATCCTTTGCAGCATGCGCTTTAGGACTTTGTTGATGGCCTCAACTTGTCCGTTAGCTTGTGGATAATATGGGGTAGAACTGTCATGGGACAATCCTAATTTGGCAACCAACTCAACAATCATGTGATTGTGAAAATGTGATCCATGATCTGTGACTATAGCTTGCGGAACACCAAATCTAGAGACTACATGATTGAAAAGGAAAAGAGCATCCGTTTCGCCTCTGTTGTTTCATGTAGGCATCGTCTTGGCCCATTTTGTAAAATAGTCGACTGCAACTATGATATACCCATGCCCCCCGGCCGAGGTAGGGTTACATGTCATGAAATCTATGCCCCATTTGCCGAATGGCCCAACAACAACTACTGGATGCAGTAGTGCAGGTGGTAGTCCGGTTTTGCGGTCGAAGATTTGACAAGCATGCCAACTTCTGACTGCGATTATGCAATCTTTGAATATAGTAGGCCAGAAGTAACTTGCTCATAAGATCTTTTGTGCCATAGCATAACTAGATTGATTCCCCCCACACGCACCTGAATGACAGTCATTCAGGACTTTTTCAGCCTCCTCATGGGTGAGGCACCTTCGCAGAATAGTATCGACACCACGATGGTAAAGGGTATCACCAACAATCATGTAGTTTTTTGCTTGGTATCGAGTACGTCATTGTTCGGAGCGAGAGGCATTAGGCTTAAAGGTTTGGGTTTGGAGATAGATTAATATATCTCCATACCATGGATCACTTGATGATATCAGAAACAAAGATTTGTCCATGATTGATGCTTTGGATGTTGAATCATTGGACGACGATGGGAGGTCGCATAGTAACTCCGCGAAAACTAGAGATTTCTTTGATTTGGATTTTGTGAATTCCATATCAAACTCTTGCACAATCACTATCCATTTTGAATATTTTCCCCCTAGTAATTGACACAACAGGATGTAGGTCATAGGGTTGCAATTTGACAGAATGGTTGTTTTGCGAAAGAGGATATAGTGTCAAAATCTCTGTACTGCTCGAACAGTTGTTAGAGCCATCTTTTCAACATAGGATTACTTGCTTTCTGTATCATTTAAGTTGTGACTTAAATAATAGACTAGATGTCCAATTTCGTTGTCTTCTTGTACTAAAACCATTGCGATGGTTGTATCTGCCGCTGCAAGATACAGGTTAAAGTCTTTTTGATAATCAGGAGCATACATTAATCATGCTTTTATTAGGGAATCCTTTAAAGCGTCAAAGAAATATTGCGCAATCTGATCCCATTTGAAGGGCACTTCTTTTTTCAAAAGACGTGTATAACCTTTAGCAAGTTCAGCGTAATTTGGAATGAACCTCCTTAGAAATTTTGCTTTCCCTTGGAGTTTCTGAATCGGAAGCAAATTTGAAGGTGGAGGCATGTTGATGATTTCCTGAACCTTACAAGGGTTGAGAGGAATTATGTCCTTAGAAACTACGAAACCAGGTAAACGACCAGAACCAAGAGAAAACACACACTTGTGTGGATTGTGTTATCTCAAAATCAACCCATGAAAGGCTGTTGATCAGGTGGACCTTGAGTAACTGTTTCAAACCTACTTTTGGCTGAGGTTTAGCCTCCCCAACCTGAGAGGGCTCTCTCACAAGATTAAATATTTTGATAATGAATATGATGGCTAACTCTACAAAACAAATGAAGAAAGTGTAAATGGTTGAAATACAATTAGAAAAGATTCAATGGGCTTATGAAGTCAAAATTGTTTCAGTATGACGATACTGTTAGCCTTACATGGAAGTCAGGGCATCTAGAATTCAACATATTGAGAACACATCAGAAACATATAGGACAATACAGTTTATAAATGTATGAAGGAAGTTAGAGCACAATCAGTGATTTCTAAGTAATCACACATTCATACCACCGCAAATACTGAGAAGAAGACAATACAAGACATTCTGAACATTGAATTTCTTCTGATTACTGAGAAGCAAAGCCAAATATTGTATTCCTAAAAATAGAGTCTTACACAAAGCACAATATCCAAGTTTCTCTGAAATCTTCCAACCCTTTGTACATTAGATTTTCTCCTACTAATAGAGCTCTTTACATAACTGAGATTCCTCCTCTAGCATGAGGGGAATTCAAATTCTTCCTACTATGACACCTATTGACACTTAAAACTAACTATTAAATGTAACTGACTGCTAACTGGCAGTTCTAGAGACCTAAAACAATTAGGAGTATAACTCCTCATCATGTTGGTAGTAGCATTTATTACAATCCAAACTCATTCTCTGACAAATGGCCTTCTTCAGTTTAGCTTTGGTGGAGGTTTGAAACTCCTTGCTGGCCCTTGATGCCTCATCCCTTTGCTGTTCCTGGAAATTAGGAAGTTGTTCCTGTTTTTCTGCTTTTGGTCTCCACAAGGATCTTTGAAATCAATTATCCCTGTTGTCCTTCTTAGTTACATAAAATTGCATTGGATTATCTTGTTTTCCGTGCACTACAGACTTTTCTCATATACACATGGTAAAACAAAACTTCTTTAATGCTCCCCGAGGCCTCATGAACAATACTAGCTATGAAATAGTGACCACTTATATAACATATAGCTTAGAGTTCATAGATGTCCTTTCTTCACTTAATTTGCCTTTGCTGGATGCTTACACTTTGTAAATGCTCCTTTTCAGAAACTCTTCTTCAAAAATATTTCCTTTTGTATCTCAAAATTGGTCCACCAAATCATAATATGCAACTACAGCAGTTCCGTAGCGCACTACGAAACTGCTGTGCATTAGGCATCACCTACAGCAGTTTCGTAGCGCGCTACGAAACTGCTGTGTAATTTCAAAAACACAGTTTGAGGCCAAAATTTAACTCTCTTGATCTTTCTTTTCCTTGAAATGGCTTTTCCATCTGCCATGAAGTTGTTCAAAACTGAAAACATAGACACCATTCTTTAAGGTAAACTTCAAAAGGTAGTCTTATCAAAATTTAGGACTTAGCCTTACTTGCTATGTGATTTCTCTTAGCTAAGAATCTCCTTCATGCTGGCTTAGTTGTGTCTTCAGATCTTCGATTTGCCTCTTCATAACTCTGATTCCAGCTCTCAATTTTGCATTGACCTTTCTGATGTATCTTGCTTCTTTTATTGTAGGGACTGTCCAGGTGTAGTATTGAGCATGACAATTGACCACTTCAGGCATTGAAATCGTTTTATCTTCCCACAGAGCCTCCATTTTATTGAAATTAGCTTCCTTTATTGCATGTTTCCTTGAGGTTTTTCTCAGTTTGGCAATTTCAAGATTTGCCAAATTCAATTTTTTCTTCAACTCTTCAAAACTACATTCCTCTTGTTGAGAGATGACTGCCTTACCTCTGTCATTTTTATGCAGTTGTGATGATGTTTCTGATGCAGTCATAGGTCCTTCATAAGATTTTTTTAACTCCCCTATTTCACTGGCTTCTGGCAGCGCCTCTTGTATCTCTTTTGAATGCCTTGTCACAGGTCTTCTTGGCTTAAAAACAAATTTAGAAACTTGATCATCAAATTTGAGCTTTTTAGAGGTTTTGGCCTTTTTGGTTTTGTCTTTACCTATTTATATCATGTCTGCTCGAACTAGAGGAGATTCTTCAATGTCAATAGCTTGAAGTAAATCATTCAGACTTCCTTTTGAAACCAGGCTTCCTTCAGTAACCATTGTCTTGCCTTTTTCTTTAGCTAACTGGCTCCTGGTTACTCTTCTCTGGACCGTTTCACCTGCAGATTTCTCTTGTACCACCTCTTTGATCTGAGCTTTCCCTTTTTGTGACTGCTGGGGTGTGTCTTGGATTACTTGTGGTCTTGTGGGCTCCTTTACCTATTTCCTAGCTTTCAATTTCACGAATCTCCTTGATCTCATTTTTGTACGATGACTAAATGATGGTGGAGAAATCTTCGTAGCCTGAGGGCTAAGGCCAAATTCATTCTTGAAGCCAGACATAAAAACGAACATGGACCACTCCATATCTATTTTCTGGAGCTCATGTAAAATGATCAACTTGACAAAGCTGTGATGAAACAACGAGGTCTCACAGGCTTCTTTCTTAACCTGAACCTTGTCACACATTTTTCCTAGGCTACAAAACAAATAGAAAGGCAAATCAAGAGATATATTTCCAGTGAAATGAAGCATAAGCTTGAAGTGATAAGAATACACCTTATGATACCTCCCCTCACAGGTGAAGTATCTCTGTATCTCCTGGGCACTGACTTGTTTAAGTCTGAATCAATGAACTCTGGCTTCAAAAATTCCTTGCATGGAGTCATATCAAACTTGAAATTTTTAAACCACTTCTCCTGTCCCCTTGGAATTTCAGTGACTGTAGATATAAATTCTGGAGAGATTGGTAATTCGAGCACTCCAACTTTCGAATTCAATCCTGTGAAATTTAAAGCAAATTCCCTGGTAACTTGCATATGGCCTCCTTGAAGTTTCTCACAAAACCTCCAACAACCAACCTGTTTGAAGGCTCGTTCAACTTCATTGTTCTTTAGGATAATATCTAAGCCTTCAGGTTCATTCCTCAGACACCTGGCTGACCTATGATCTTTCCTTTCTGTAGACCCCTCCATGGAATTCCTGCAAAGTGAATATTAAAGAAGCTTGCACCATCTTAATCTCGATCACTGCCTCGCTTGAAATGGATAAGGAAAATTGCCTCGCTTGATCTTCAAATAATTCTAATTGAACGCTTGTCAATTTTCTCCTCATGCATGAACCTAAACATAATCATGACTGTGAATACTTGGCTCCTTTTTGAAACTTGCAACCTGAGCGTACCAAGACACCTAACGACTCTAATGATGAGAATAAGCGGTTGAATGTGATAGGAAAAGTGTATGGGCTGACAACTGATGATGTAAAAATAATGGATTTTGATAGATTTGATAGCTGGATGAGATTTTCTATGGATCTGCATGAATCCCCGATTTCATAGCATAGCGAGTGCAAATTCTAGGTTTTGCGCTACGAAAACACCTAGACTAGTTTTTGCGCTACAAAAACTCCTAGACAGTTTCATAGCGCATAAGCATTTTGAAACAAGTTTGACATATGGAACTTATGTGTGATGAGGGACCAGTGATAAGCAAGAACAGAGTATTGACCCTATTTAACCATACCAACAAGACTCTATTCAAAATCTTAGACTCTAAAACAACCATGGAGAGACCAGACCAAGACTAACACCAAGTTTTTTGAAATCAAACTGATGCTCAGAATTTAGAAATCATTTCTTAAGTGATAACAGATTGAGTCGTATTTTGTAGTGTCAGCAACATAGAAATATAGCTCTCAAATGTTGTGGATGATCAGTCCACTTTCGCGAATGAGCTGGTACATCATCGAGATATGGTTGAACGATGTGTTTGATGTCATGGAAGGCGTAGTTCATTGCCCTCTGAAAAGTCGCTCCTACGTTCTTTAAACCAAAAGGTAGTTTACGGTACGCAAATGTGCCCCACAGACATATAAATGCAGTATTTGACTGGTCCTGTGGGCAAATTTTTATTTGATTATATCTGGAAAATCCATCCATAAAAGAAAAGATTTCGCATCCAGTGCATTCATCAATTATCTGGTCGATGAAGGGTGTAGGGTAGTTTTCCTTTGGACAAGCTTGATTTACATCGCTGTAATCAATGCACACTCTAATCGTTCCTTCTTTCTTCATCAGAGGAATGATATTCGATACCTAATCAATTAGGGGAACAACGTAAATGAAACCAACATGTAAACGTTTTTCAACTTCTGCCTTGATGGCAACAGCTTTCTTCGGGTGAACCTGTCGAAGACGTTGTCGTACTGGTTTGACATCTGAATACATCTTGATTTCATGTTCAACGATGCTCGAGTCAATGCCTAGCATTTCATCATACGACCATGCAAAGACATCTCTAAAATCATGAAAGAGAGTGGAGTATATTTCGAGTTCTGAAGAAGAGAAAGATTTTCCAACATGAATATTCTCTACGACATCAGGTTTGGTCGAGATATATATGGCGATAGTTTCTTCAATATTGAACAGATTTCGCTTGGAAACCACCGTATTTACAGTATTTGATAGAAAATAAAAAACTGAAGGATGTTCAAGGTGGCTGGAATAATCTTTGTCGTTATCCTGAAGATGGGAACGATGGTGGTAATCTTCCCTTGGTGCCTCTCCTATCATCATTGGCTGAATGATTCCTTCGTCTGTAGAATGTACATGCGACCAAGGATCTAAACAGGTGCCATATTCTTGAGACTTATCTATCCAAACACTCGATGAGCGTTGATTTGGGTTTGCCGCCCAGGCCAAGAAAATTGATTGCTACAAAATTTCTATTGGGCTTGGAGGCAATACCTGGTGATGATCCATGCTAACAAAATGTTTGGAGATCTTCTTAATTGTTGCTGATGTAGAATATACCATATTACAGGTTTCCACCGTGGCCACTTTCGCCAGATTACTGGGAGGTGGTAGGGAAAAAGTAGTAGTACCCATTAAGGCAGGGTCTTTTAGGAGGCCTACTCTGACATTTTGAAGTGATTGAGAGCTTCCATGGATCATTGGAATGCTTCCCGTGACTTGTGAACTATTGGGGAGAAAGGTTAGTTGGTCAACGATCGTAATTATGCCTTGGAAGGGGAATGCAATCTTTCTAAAGTATGTCGACACAATAGCAGCCATAGCATAAATCTAGGGCCTTCCTAGTAGGATATTGTAATTGAGGTTTCCATTGATAACTTCGACGTCAATTTCTACTGTCTTGTCCCCCAGTTCAACTTACAAGTTACTCAGTATCCCATACGACGTGTATGTTCTTCCATCGAATGCTTTTAATGTTGTCAATGATCGCGACAAAGGTGGTGAGCCTAAAGTTTTCCAGCAACTCATTGACATTATACAGGTGGATGCGCCTTCATCAATGATCGTTCGATAAACAGTTTTGTTGAGCGCTTTTACCTCTATAAGGAAAGCGAGTTGTGCCGATAACTGAGGTTCATATCCTTTGTGATTAAAGGCCACAAGATTGGAATCCATTGGGTCAATCCCACCTATTGTTGATAATTAAGCTTGCTTTTGGGAGGGGCAATTCTGCAGTACTTCAAGTGTCAACATAGCAGATAGTGATTGTGCCAGATCATCTACTATATTATAATTCTGTGCTGTTCGAGCACGAGGATTAAATGTTGATTTATGTACTACTCCCTTTGACAGATTTATCGTTAGTTTAGGAATGATGGGTGGCACAACTTCTAATGAATTTGTTGTCAAACTACTAGGTTGATCATTAGCCTTGTTGTTGTTCGACATCTGTGGATTCTCGTAATCTTTGTTCCTTGTCGATATCAAAGAATCATTTTGCTACTTCAACATAGATAACATAAGCACTTGGGATGGGGAAGAATTATCGCTAGCAACCAGATTGGTTTCTGGGTTTGGAAATGGATCAGTCAACACTGCTGAGGTGCTCAAAGATTTTAAAAATTTCTTGACCTCAGCTCTATGCGGACAATTTTTTGTATAATGGTCCTCATTGCATATGAAGCATGGTTGACCTAGTTTCTTTTGCCCAGTAGGGCTTTCAGAAGATCTTTCAGGAGGTTGATCTTCCTGTTTCTTCTTCTTATTTTCCCTTTTATTCTTTCCCCCTAGTTGCTTCGGTTCTTTACCTTTGTCGGATGACACGAAATTAACCTCCAAGGCAGGAAGTTTGTTATTTTCTTTTTTGCTGGAAACTGCAAGGGCTTTACTAGTTTGAGCCTTTGCAGTTTGCGTACTTGAGGTACCAATCACGCCATCACCAGCATGAGAGTCCCTATTTGATTTAGGAGGGGGAGGAATGGAAAATTCCAGTCGAGGAGCATCAGGAATTTTGTCATAGAGTATGCCAAACTAAGTATAAATCAAGTCAAGATATTGTGCACAAGCAATGAGTTGCTCTTCAGCGACAACTCCTCCTTTCACCACATATTCTGTAATAGAAGGTAATAACGACTTAATAAACCACTCAGCTAGAAGCTGATCAGGAACATAGTTCTTTACCATTCGACGACGTCGTCACCACTCATGAATATGATTAGATATGTGAGTGGCGGTCGTCTGCTTAAAATTGGTAAGGAGTTCTGTTCCTGTTTCATACCTTATGGGTAATTGAAAGTGGGTTATAAAGGTAGTGGCAAGGGCGCTGAAGTTATCAAATGATGCTCTAGGCAATTCGATGTACCATTTCACTGTCGGACGAGTTAACGTTCGCTGGAAAAGGCAAAGCCTAATCGAATTATCATTGAGGGTGTTAAATGAACACCACAATGAAAAGTCATTACGTGATTCCATGGATCTTCACCCAGATTTCCATTGAATTTAGGAATATCTGATGGAAGTTTATGAGGAATCACCAACCACTCAGGTGCGTAGGCAATTGGATCATTGGTTAACCAGTTCAAATCTAGTAATTCCAGAGTTGCTACGAAGGGCAACTGTTGATTCAGGTTTGGCGAAGTGTACCCAGGATAAGATGGGATCGCCTGAGCAGTGGGTCTTTACATACCAGCATAATGTATTTGATGCTGATAACTTTGATAATGTTGATGGACATAACCAGTATGGAACGGTTGTTGATAACCGTTTTGACAATGCGGTTGTCCATTACCTAAAGCGCCTTACTGCTCAGGTCCTCGGTAAACTTTCTGGAATTGGGGTTGTTGATATTGCACCAGCCATGGTTGTTGAACCATTTTCTATTGCCCAATACTAGATGATTGACCATGATGCAGAGTCATAACGCTTGTTTGAGCCTGAGTCGTTCCGGTTGAGGAAGAACTAGTCTGAGATTTTGGTAGAGCCGTAGAGACAAGAGGCTGTTGTATTACAACCTGAGTAATTTGAGGTTGACATACAACAGGTTGTGCTTGTACTTGTGACATGGTCACAATAGCAAGTGTAATGGTAATATTTGACACAAGTAGGGTTGGTTGCATTGAATATACAACCCTTGGTTGTTGAGGCAGTATTGGTATCCAACCACTGGATGCAATTCTAGTTTGACCTGAATTTTGTTGTGAGCTCTCATACGGTTGTTCTCTAGGAGGGAACAATGAAAAGACATATTTCCCCCTGTATGGTGGTAATCCAATGTTCAAAGGATAGATGGGTCTTTGAAGACTGGGCTGCCCAAATTGAAACTGGTATGCAGGATCAATTTGTTGAGCTTCAACATAAGAAATGCCAGATAGAGTCTTGGAAGAACTAAAGGGAACATACCATGTCATCGAAACAGTCCCTGGATGGACTCCATCTAGTGATTGATAACTAGTTGGGACGGATGGTATACAGGAAAACATCGTAGGAGTGGTAGCAGGAGGTTCTACTGCGGCTGTATCGGATACACAGTCCTAGATGTTGATGGTTGTTGAGACATATTCAGTCTATCCAAAAGACTTCCTAGTGATTTGACAGGAACTTGCGATGACGGATGATTGAAAGAACTAACTTCAGGAACAGAAGGGTATAAGTGGATCCCAGCTCCAAAATGCAGTGGAGTACTGGACGGAAGATCCTCTACAACTTCTTTTATAGCAATCAGTCCCGGTGGAAGAGATAGACCGTCAGGTCCATAAAATATTTCTGGGGTCGAAGAAGGTATAGTTTCTGTAGCGACAGATACTGGAGGGGTGACGCCTCTTGAATTCTGGAACTCAACTGCCAGATGTTCACATGACTGAACTTCAGATCCTAGACCAGCTCTAGATGGAGCTACTTCAGGTATTGAGGCATCTACCATTACACTAGGATCAGTTCTAATGTCCTCTTGTACCCATGTAACTTCTTCTGTAAAGGTAGATATACCGAAATAATCGGAGTAACTAGAGCCTCTGCTAATGTTGAAACACAAGTTTCAAATAAACCAGGATATTTTGACGCAGTTAAATGACACCATTTCACCCGGAATGGTTTCGTTTCCGGAGTCAAAGATGGTTAACTCGTTAGCCTCCACGAACGACGGGGTTTTGATTGAATTTCTTCCATGATTGCGGACATGGAAAATTTTAGGGGCGAATGTTCGCCCTTTGGCGAAATTAAGGGGTTTTAAACTTTTAGTGGGTGAATATTTTGTATCATAGTACATTTTTACAAATCACCTCAAATAGCCCACCTTATTTTAAGGGAGAGAGTAAAAAAGGTAAATTTAGCCCTTGAAATTAGGAGTTACAACCTTCCATTTGCCCTAATTTTCAAGAATAGGTTTTATTTAAGTGAATCCTATGGGCCTAATACCATATTTATAAAAGAGGTCTGGTAAATTAATAAAAATATAAATAAATGAGAGGTATGGTAAATAAATAAAACATTTTTTATATTTACTTCATAAGTCACCTTATATACATCCAAGGGTGTAAACAAATAAGTAAAGTGGAGGTATGATAAATAAATAAAACGTCTTTTTATACTTACTCAAAAGGTATGGTAAATAAATAAAAATATAAATAAACTAGACGCATGGTAAATAAATAAAACCTCTTTTTATATTTAGTCCATAACCCTCATTCTATTTT
>APFE030004380.1:103326-132135 GCA_000404065.3 Pinus taeda
GTATTATGGTTACATGGATGTTACATAGTTGTTACAAAAGTTTTTATATTCAAGAATAATGGTGACAATGCATGTGTGTGGATAGTGTACATATTTTCAATTTTGATAGGCAAGTGAGAATGTGCATCTAAAATAAATTGGAACTTACAAAAGTGAAATTAATAAGCTCTGGAAAAGGTGAGGTTCAAATAGACAGTTAGAACAGAGGAGTTCAATACAAGGAAATGTGAATTGTTACGAGCAATGAAAGAAACCTTTGAATTGAATCCAATGGTTCCAGAAAATGTATTTACATGTATATTTTGTGAATAAAATTTCATCTCAAGCTTATCTTAATTTTTTCATATTTTTATGAGTGAGTTTAACTTACTATCAAAAGGGGTTCTCTCTAGAGCCTGCCAAAACTGCACTCTAAATAGTTTCCCACATGTTTTCTTGGATTTCTTACACCCATATGAAAACCTAGATTTGTTCCAAAACTCTCACCTATATCCATGCTAATATCTTTCTCAATGTCTCAGGCCTTGCATTGGTCTACATGCATCCCTATTCTTGACCTAGGATCTATCATTTCCTATCATATGAAAAATTTGTTTTCTTTTCTCTATAATATTTTTGAGCAAAAATATAATTTCTAAATGGAAATGAATACACCCATGGCTCAGTAAGGTCATTTAGCATGCATAAAAGCAACAACAATCTCTATCACCTAAGATCTTTGTCATCTCTATCTTTTATTTTTTCGTGCATAGTGACAACAACAATCTGTATCATTCCAAAGCTCTCTTTCATCATGGAATGTCTTGTAAGTTATATTTTGGCAGGAACTACAATATTTAGTTGTGCCCCACTATATGTGTTAGGGTTATGTTTTACAGTTGTTCCATAACATGGCAAAAATCATAACCCTTTGATAAGCAGTCGAACACTGGTATATATAGTATTGACTTGTTGGAGTGCCACTATACATTTAAAATATCATTTTGAGGGATATATCTCCAATGGGTCACTAAAGAAACTTATTGGAAATACTGGAAAATATTAACAAGCATAAACTTGAACCTAAAAAACTCAAAAAATATCTGAAATATAGTCAATTTGGAAAACTTGGAAGAAAAATAGAAATGTGAGAGAAATGAGAGATATTTACAACAACAACCCAAAGTACTATCATCAATTGTTCCTCCCATGAGTGCGTTGTTGTTTTGGGTAAAACAAACCTCATTGATAAGACCTATTCCCATAGCTCATTTTGAAGCTTGCTCATTCTACTATAAAAAATTTCAAGTCCTACAACTTTAAAGACATAGCTACAATATTAGACTTCAAGTCTTTAATATAGTATTTGAGAAGTTGTGGGAGCAACGTTCCTCCTATTAATTATAGATGAATGCATGATTACTTTATTTGTCATCGTTTATTAAAAAATACTAACCTTAGTGTATATGTAGATAAATCCATGAATATGTATCTCACTTTCTACAACCTTAAAGACATAGCTACAATATTAGGCTTCAAGTCTTTAATATAGTATTTGAGTAGTTGTGGGAGCAACGTTCCTCCTATTATTTATAGATGAAGGTATGATTACTTTATTTGTCACTGTTTATTAAAAAATATTAACCTTAATATATATGTAGATAAATCCATGAATATGTATCTCACTTTCTAAATATGGCAATAAAATTTTGAATTATATTGTCTTTCTAATATTTTTTAAATATAAATCGTTCTAAATTATCATGCTTAATAAAATTCTAGTCCCCTACATTTTTTAAAAAATTCATGATTTACTTTTATTCACAACATCTATGGAGTTGAATACCTCTTTTTATATATTATAAAAATCATATAAATACAATTTTTACAAAAATAATTATTTTTCCTTTAAAAAATTATATTTCTATTCTTTTCACAAATACAATTAATATTTTTATTTTCAAAATAAATAATGAATAAAAATTAATAAATAATAAACATTTGCTGAAAAAATAATGACATATAACACATCAAATACCCTTTTCTTCTTCATTACTTCCCATTTCAATTTCAAAGGTTTATTTACTTTACAAAAACAAAATTCTTGAAACACAATCATACTAAACGCACATTATTTAATGTTAACATAAACTTTCAATCTTAATATAAACCATAATTATTTTTCGATCAAGTTTTTATATTATTTTCTTAAATGGAAAGCTTATTCTGATATTTGTGTACGAGGATTGAACGTTTATAATGTACGTGAGTTATTAATTTATATATTTTATAATTATTAGTGGTCAATTACGTTTTATATTAATTATTAATTAAAATAAAATATTTTATATGTGAAATAAATAATAAAAATTAAATGATTGGACAGGGAAGTCCACGCAATCGATTCCAAATTGAGCAGAAGGTCGTGAACTATGGTATATGGTTATGCATTGGTAATTCCTACGTTTGGTGCATGGGGCATGGTTCATTTAAATGGTGAATGTTGTGCGTTGAAGACCATGTAATTACTGGTTATGGATATATGTTGAGCATTGGAGACCATTACAGTTATGGATATATGTTGAGCATTGGAGACCATGTAATGGTATGTATATATGGTATGTGTGTTGATGAATGTATAGTAATTGTATTTGTGTATGGTATATGTTTTGAGTGGTATATTGTATGTCCAATATATTGATATGGCATATTGGTATTATATAGTGTTGAGTTGAATATATTGATGTTGTTATTCATATACCTTGATTTATATGTATATTGCTTTGGTTTGGTTTGTGTATATTGGTTTGGTTTGGTTTATTAGTTCTCATATAAAATATACAAAAAGTAAAGTTGTGATTGTTTTGGAAATTAAAAGAAGTGAGTTATTTTTTTTAATGATGCATTCACTCATTTCCATAGTTGGAATAGTTTTTTGTGGTAAATAAAATTGATAAATGGTTCTAAAAGATAAATCATAGCCTGACTTTTAATGAGTTGTTGAAAGGAGTATGTGAAGGAGAATTTGTCAATCATCCTGAAAATCCCACTTTAGACAAGGATCTCACACTATGGGAGAACAAGAACAACAAGGCCTCTCCCTTGATTGCAGCATCAGTCACTAAAGAGGTGATTCATTATATTACACCATTTACAAATGCTTTTGAAGCCTTAAAGAATCTGAAATATTTATATGACTCGCACTCTGAGCTTGAAGAGGTCCAACTCATGGTAAAATTTTTTAATTTAGAATTGAAAGATGATGATCCCTTGCCTGTTCCTCTGAAATAAGAGCCATTATGCATGATATAGAAGCCATTGGTGTTAAAATGGATTTTCCTATCATAGCTTTTGTCAAGGCATTATATCCCGCTTATTCTCATTATTTTGAGTCATTACAAGCAAGTGGTAGAATCAAGGAGATTTCTTTTGACTCTCTTGTGGAGAATTTTCCTGAAAGAGAGAGATTTTTGGAAGAATAAGACAATTTCTTAGTCTTATCAAGAAGTTGTGTGCCTTGCATAGAAAGGGAATAATTAGGCACATGATTCTTCTAGAGGAAGAGGTGGTCGAAGAGGATGTGAAAGGGAGAATAATAAAGGTAGGGGGAAAACATTACCAAGGAGGAATACCTAATCTTCATTGCATACATTGCAACAAAAATGGACACCATGCTTCCACATGTAAGCTCTCTTGGGATAGGATCATAGAGGAAAGGGACGAAGAGAAAGAAAAATCACCATATCAAGCGAAAGGTGAAGCACCTAAATCTTATCACTATGTTGTGGCACATTGCAATATCATAATAACTGAAGACTTGTTCAATGCTTCACTTGCTTCGTGGAAAGATGCATTGTTGCTTTATTCAGTTGCAACTTGCCACGTGAATTTTAGAAGAGATTTCTTTGCATAATTCACTGATAATGTTGATAGAGCAGTGTACTTCACAAACAAGTCAAAACTCAACCCATTAGGGCTTGGCCCCATCATGCTTAAACTACATAGTCTCCCAAACTTTCATCTACATGATGTTCTCTACCTCCTAGAGTTGTGGAGAAACTTGTTGTCTTTGGTCCACACACACTAGAAAGGACATTCCATCCATATTTTTGATGGAAAGGTTGAGGTTTGAAAAGCATTAGACAACTCACTTGTCATGACTGGGATAAAAGAAGAAAGACTCTTGAAGCTGCAAGGAACCTCTACTCATGCAAAAGGTTTTTCGTACAGTTCTCAATATGATGAAGGTAAAATACCATCCAGTCTCTTATGGAATGTTGGATTTGGACATATGAACTATGATAGTCTACATTTATTAAAAAGAAATGATGTTACTAGTTTTCCAACCATTCCTAGGAAACTTAAGCAATGTGGTCCTTATATCTTAGGAGAGCACAACAAACAATATTTTCATGATTCTTATTCTAGAGAGCATAAAAAACTTCAACTGATTCATTCCAACTTGTGTGGCCCCTATGCATGTTCCTTCCGCAAATGGTAATAAATACATGATGACTTTTATTGATGACTGCAACATAATGTCTTAGGTATATCTATTGAAGAACAAACCTGAGGCCTTTCAAAATTTCAAAAGCTTTCATACATGGATGAAAATGATACATAATATCATATTGTCTCTATTTGTACTGATAATCAAAAATAATATGCTTCAAATGAATTTGAAAACTATTTCTATAATGGGATCAAAAAATTAACAGATATATATATATATAATATATATATATATATTATATATATATAATATATATATATATATATATATATATATATATATATATATATATATATATATATATATATATATATAATATATATATATATATATAATATAGATATAGTTCCTTATAGTTTCCAATAGAACGATGTAGCTGAAAGAATGAACATGATAATCTTAAATATGGTATGTTTAATGATGTTTAAAAAAAATGTAAATTTGATGTTTTGGGTTGATGCACTTCTTTGTGTTGTGTATATTAAGAATAGGTGTCCATCTCATGCTCTCAAAAACAAGACTCCCTATGAAATGTGGTATGGCCAAATTCCTTCAGTAAGGAACATATGAACAAACTTGGTGCAAGGAGTAAAATATGTATCATCATGGGGCAGTCAAATACCTCCAAAGCATATTGTATCTATTGTGAAGTAAATAAGAAATTTATATTATCTAGAGATGTGATCTATCTTGAATCTTCCAAAACTGACAATGTTGTTGGGTGACAAATTGGTTGCTTGGATATATTTAGGCATGCAAAGTATTTCTAGTGTTTAAAAATTGTAACAAAGAAAGCTCAGTTTGACTTTTTCCTTAGTCAAATTGAGTGAAATCGAAATACTGCATTAGCAGACAACTTGGAGGAAGTTATCTTGAGTGACATGGCCTTGTCACTCACTTATCTTAGTAAATTTGAGTTAGAGGGCTTGGAGTTTAGTTATGCATGTGTGATTGCTAAATTTGAGCAGTCTAGTTCAGTTATTTTTAGTTGTATTTAGTTAACTAATCTCTAACTATTGTTGGAGTCAGTTGAAGGTCAATTGTGCAATGGGACAACAATATAATTCAGAGATTTATTATTTAACTAATCAATCAACCGAAAATAGCTAATACATACATCGAATTCAAATTCCTCATTTGAAGTGGAGGTGAGAAGGCAATGTAACATGAGTTGTATACTAGTTTTGAGTGCACAGGTGTTGCATGAATCGAGAAAAAATCCTTGGGAATTGTGCAAGAAAATAGGAGGAAATTCCTATTTTTTAGGAGCCAATTTCTTCAAGGATTGCACAAGGAAATAGGAGGTTGATAGAGGCATAAAGTAGCTAAGTGTTGGCTACAGGTCCTTAGTCAGCAGGAGAACAATTATTCTTTTGTAGGTTGTGCTCAGAGCTAGAGCAAGAAATTGTAATAGTTTCTCAATTCAACTAATTAATGCAAAGAGGCTTGAGGATTTCTTCCTAGCTGGGCTCCCCTACAAATCATTGTGTATTTGTGTTTTTTCTTGTTGCATGTCTATGCATGTTGTTCTAAATTGTGATTCCCATTCCACTAATCAATAGAGTAAAATTATGTCTCTTGTTTTTCAGTTTGAAATCTTGAGCAGTTGCAATTTCTATAAAATATCTACATGGTATCAGAGCCCTGACATCACATTAGAGACCATTGTTTCAAATTTGTTCTTGAGGAATTTCAAATTGCAGCTTCAATGTAGCAGTTTTTTTCTTCAAATTTGGGAGAATGACTTTCAATCAAAAAATATTGGAGTATGCCCTAGAGGGTAGCTTGAATTTCATAGTCTAGAAGGACCATATGGGAGAAGTGCTTGATGATAATTGTGTTTTAGAATATGTTAGAAATGACATTGTAAAACCCCAACAGTTTGATACACATAAATTATCCCAGTGGAAGAAGGATGTTGCTAGAAACAAGAGGATCATCCTCAAGGGTGTGAGAGACCACATAGTATCAAATATCCATGGAAAAGAGACACCATTTTCCATGTGGAAAGCACTGACTAAGCTATACGACAAATAGTAGTGACCATAGAAAATTGGCCTTGAAAGATAAACTTCAAAACATTATGATGCAGAAAAATCCTATTCCACACTATCTCTCTAGGTTTACTCAAGTTCAAGACGAGCTTGGAGGGGTTGGGGTGGATGTAGAATAAGATGACCTGGTGAGCCTAACTCTTCTAGGCCTTCCAAAATCTAGACACAGTTACCAGGACATGGTGAATGGAAGGGAAAAATTACTAAATTGGGAAAGGTTATGGCTCGATTTGGTTCAAGAAGAATTTAGGAGAAATGACAGAGATGGAGTAACATCCAAAGAAGAGGAAGAGGATATTTATCTATTTCCAAAAGTAATTAAGGCCAAGGGAAATACGTCCCAAGGTAAGGCTAAGTATAGCTAGAACAATGAAAAGAAGAAGAATATAAGTAAGATTGAATGTTTTCACTCCCATGAATTTAGACATTATGCAACGAAGTGTTTCCGAAGGAGATTTATCAAGGAACCTACAGTAGGAGCAGGAGCAGACGCCTTGGCTTCCCAATGAAAGCTAGATTTTACCCTCCTTGCTTTCTTGATCAACAAAGTAAGAGGGAGTGATTGGTACCTAGATTCTAGTGCCTCTTACCATATAACAAGAAACAAGTAATTTTTCACTACCTTGGAGGAGAAGGATCTCCAGATGCGTATTGAATTGGGGGATGATGGGATGTAGAGTACTACAGGAATTGGTGTTGAAACCTTTAAGAGGAAGTATGGCTCCCATATTCACCTCAAAGATCTTATTTTTGTATCTAGGATGAATAAGAACTTGATATATGTAGCAGTTTTGGAGGATAGAGCTTATGATGTTATTTTAAGTAAGGGGAAAGCTCTTCTGAAACATGTAGCCACCAAGAAAGTCAAACATATTGAAGTTAGAGTTAAATATATCTACAAGCTAGAGATATATTTTTCCATGCATCCAACTATACCTCTAGGAGTGAGGTGGGTGATGTCAAACCTTAGTCCTAGAGTTGCAACAAATTGGGTAGGATCCATAGGAGAGTAGTTGTCGTTTACTTTTCTCATGGATCATAGTGTTTAATAATAGAAGGATTAGTATCAGTTGGTGCAGCTAAATGTTGAGGAGCACAAAGGAGTGTTGATAGCAATGCAGGAGGCATAGTGCAGAATCAACATCAGTGCAGTCTTCCTAGTAGACAATTGCAGAGACACAGTTGATTCAATGTTTTTTTTTGGATGTTTCTCAGTAGCCATTGTTGCAGTAGGATAAAAAGAAATGAGAGGTAGTGCTATAGTACATTCCACAGGTAAAGGATAGCGGTGGTGCAAAATCCCTTTCTTGCTAAGATAGAGTGTTGAAAAAATGTAGCAAGAAAACACAATTTGATTTTTGCCTAAGTTAAATCGAGTAAAATCAAAATTCCACATCAGCAGACAACTTGGAGGAAATTATGTTAAGTGACATGACCTTGTCACTTATTTAGCTCAGTAAATTCGAGTTAGAGGGCTTGGAGTTCAGCTAAGAATGTGTGGCTGCTAAATTTTAGCAATCTTATTTAGATATTTTCAGTTGTATTCAGATAACTGATTTATAGCTATTATAGGAGTCAGTTGAAGGTCAGTTGTGTAATGGGATAGAAGTCTAACTCATAGATCTATTAGTTAATTGATTAGTCAGACCAAAACAGCCAATGCATGCATGGAATTCAAATTCCTCAACAGAAGTGGACATGAGAAGGTAGTGTAACATGCGTTGTATACTAGTTTTGAGTGTACAAGTTTTGCATAAGGAAATCAATCCTTAGGAATTGTGCAAGAAAAGAGGGGGAAATTCCTATCTTTTAGGAGCTAATTTCCTCAAGGATTGTGCGAGGAAATAGGAGGTTGATAAAGGCATAAAGAGGCTAAGTGTTGGCCAAAGGTCCTTAGTCAGTAGGAGAACAATTATTCTTTTGCAGGTTGTGCTCAGAGATGGCGCAAGCAATTGTAATAGTTTATCAATTCAACTAATTAATGAAAAGAGGCTTGAGGGGTTTTTCCCACTTGGGTTCCCCCGGAAACCACTGCGTATTTGTGATTTTCCCTGTTAATTACATGTCTATGCCCATTGTTCTAAATTGTGATTTCAATTCTAAAAATTACTAGAGTAGAATTGAGTCTCTTTGTTTTCAATTTGAAATCTTGCGCAATAGAAATTTCTATCAAATTTCTACATTCATGAATTTGATTATGAGATTCCACATCTTGAAGGGGGCATCCCTATCTTGGATCAATCTGTGGAACCTCCTTTTGAAGCACTCTCTCCTTCTCAAAAAGCTCCAACAGTTGATCAAGAAGACACTTTGAGTGATGTGTTTGAGAGAATTGGAATGCTAAATGTTGATTCATCCCCATATTAGTCAATTAATCATCCTCGTCCAACTCATAAAGGTTCTCCAAAGTGGCTCTCCAAGAAACTTGAAAGTGTTAGTCCTTATGAGGTTGGAAATATAGGAACAAGAAGGTCTACTAGATAGAATGGAGGTGATGTAGACGATTCCGATTCACCAGTTTATATGGGTGTTTCTTATGATTGTGAATTAAATTTTTCTATAGATTCTCAACCAACTTCCTTCAAAGAAGTTACTTCATGCTGAATGGAAAGAATCAATGCAAAAAGAGTATGATGTTATGATAAAGAATGGAACCTGGAAGATGGTGGATTATCCATTGGGAACCAAATCGATAGGCTGCAAGTGGGTCTTCAAGAACACGTATAAAGAAGATGGCTCATTTAACAAGCATAAAGCTAGCCTCCTAGCAAAAGGTTTTGGAAATTTGAATGAGAATGTTTTTATGTCCCAACCAGAAGGATTTGTTGTGAAGGTTAAGGAACACAAATTATGTAAGCTTGTAAAATCCTTTATGGCCTCAAACAAACACCACAAGCTTGGTACAAGAAATTGACTGAGCATTATTTGAAACTAAACTTCAAACATTATGATGTTGATGATGCGACTTAGTTTATCAAGAATTTTTTTAAAACAATTGTATATATCATGGTCTATGTAGATGATCTTTTGTTGACGGGGAACAATGAAAATTACATTGCATCCATAAAGAAAGAATTGAGGAAAAGGTTTTTAAATGACATATTTGGGATATGTTCACTATTATCTTAGTATTGAAGTAACCCGAAATCTGAAGTTTATATTCCTCTCTCAAAAGAAGTGCACTAGAGATTTGTTGAACAAATTTGACATGGCTTAGTGTAATCCTTTAACCACTCGAATGGAAAATAATTTAAAGCTCACATCCACTGAAGCAAATGAATTTGATGATGCAATAAAATTCAAACATCTTTTAGGGTGTCTCAACTACTTGACTACTACTAGACCATATCTTTTGTTGTCTACTACAAAAATACTTCTAAGGTACTTGAAGGGAATTCAATACTTTGGGCTCAAGTATACATTGGTGGATGGCTTCATCTTGATTGGATACTTTAATTCAATTTTTGATGTGGATAAAGAAAATGGAGTATCTACCTCAGGTTATGTTATGAGTCTTGCATCAGGAGTTGTCTCTTGGAGGTCAGGCAAACAATTAGTTCCAATAGATTCCACAACTGAGGTGGAATATGTGGCAGTTGTAGAAGAAACGAAGGAAATTTTGTGACTCGGTAAAATTATGGAAGGTTTTCAAGAGAAATAAGAGAATTCTACTCCTATTTTTATTGAAAACACTTCTGCAATAAAGTTGGACAAGAAACAAAAGTTCAATTATCAAACCAAGCATATCAATACAAAGTATCATTTGATTCTACATCATGTTGAGGCAAAAACTATTCACCTACATTGTTATTCCCAAAATGAACAAATTGCAGACCTCTTCACCAAAGCACTTGGAAGAGAAATGTTTGAAAGATTCAAAATGATGCTTACACTCATGAACAACCCTTCATATTAAAAGGGAATGTTAATACCTTATCTTAGGGATTAGGAAATTCTTGTAAATATTATAAATAGGAAAATAGAGAAGATGAAGAGACATTGGAATACAAATTCCAATAGTCTCCATCTCCTTGTATATATTCATGGTTTCCCTTAATGTAAAATAAAATTCATGAGGTTACTCAAACCCAGCCTAGAACTAGTAAATGTTTATAGGAAACAATCAAAATAATAATCAAAACACTTACTTTATCATACATCTCAAGTTGTTAAATTATAAAAATGATAAGAATTATAAGTAAATTATAGCTTTATTTAAAAAATTTATCATTATTATTGTTATTAATGATAAAAAAAATTAGCCCAA
Source organism: Pinus taeda (assembly GCA_000404065.3). Lineage (NCBI taxonomy): Eukaryota > Viridiplantae > Streptophyta > Pinopsida > Pinales > Pinaceae > Pinus > Pinus taeda. Next base: position 114,140 of record APFE030004380.1, read on the forward strand.
TGGAGGTGGAGGATCAGACAAGGGAGGAGTTCTCCTATCAACTCTTGAGACCATTAAGGAGGGGAGTAGATTGGACTGCCCTCTTAATGTACTATACGTGTGAAGGTTGTCATCTGTCATAATGCCACACTTGATGTTAGCTTTCTATCTCTCGATCCTTTGAATGTTTTGACTTCTAATGTATGTGGAGAAGGGCGAGAATCAACCACAAGAGAGTTTCTATGATATCCCTGCAAGCCTAAATTATGGTCTCGATAAGGGTAACAACTTGGTTATGAGGGAATCTGTAGAGGAAAGCATAGAGGGGATAAGTGTTACTAAATTTTATCTATTAGTGCTTCCTCTTGAAGGAAAAATATTACCATCTCAGGTCTTGCTTATAAATGGTTCTTGCTCAAGGGACGCTCATAATAAAAATAATGTTGATTTAAGGCATTCCTATGTTAGTTGCACAGATCCTACCCTTATTTCGAGGGTCACTTCAGCTCAGTGTTTCAAATTTGATCTGAAAATAGGCATCCTCCTTTGTTCTTGGTCATGTTATGGGGTAACAACATGTTCCTATATTTGTGCATCTTTTTATCTCATTATTTTCATTTTCTTGGTGACATTGGGTCCTTTTATCCCTTCTCTCATAGAGTTAGTGGATACCCTTCTTGGTTTTATTTTAATTGGTGCTTTACATTTGAATTATATTTATTTTCATGTGATAATTTCCTATCACCTATTCACCCTTGTTTCATGGTGTTGGTTTTGGTTTGTTGGTATTACTTTTTTTTTCAATTATGTGTAGGGATTTTGATTGTTATATCTAAAATATGGTTTTGAGGAAGGAAGGAGAGTCTAAATCCCTACAATTGCGGGAATTATTTTTCTATTCTTAAGAAGTTTGACTTCATTAGGTTTCAAGGTATGTGCATATGTGGCCTTCTTAGATTCAAAATGGTCTTGTGGATTATTTGGTTTATCACGCCTCCTAAATGTGGCTTTTGTTTCTAACTTTTGGGGAGTGTAGTTATTTTAGAAAGTCTTGCTCCAAATCTCTTCCTTAGGAGGTGACCATTCTTCACTAAGCTATGATCGCACCATTCACATAGGCTAATATTTAAAGCCTCTAAAGAAATGTTCGTAGGGACAAATATGCAATCTCAAATTTTGAGCTTTTGGAAGAATTTTCATAATGGTTCCCAGATTTTGGGCACAACAGGGGTAGGAGAAATCAATAAATGGATACGACCACTCTCCCTTGGTAGCTAAAACAAATTCATGGGCAAGCTATCAAGGAGAATCATGACGATAGAAATGAAATCATTTCCTTCCTTAGTGATATTCAAGGAAATAATGGAGAATACAAGATAACCTATATAGTCTAGAAGCTAACATGAGGCAAATGGAAAATAACATATAATGTCAACTTAGGTTTTTGATGCCCTTGTGTACTAGGTCAGACAACCCTGATCTTGTGACATCTTCTGAATCGTAAATGGTTGTCTATATCGATATGTTTATGTTGTATTTTTTGTCTTAAAGATATATATTATGACTGGTTGTGCACTCTATGTTGTTGGATATAGAAAACTTGGAAGTTAACATACTAGCCAACAAATCTAGCTAGAGTGACGTCAATATACTTTTGTGAAAACTAGGAAAACGATATAATATTTTCTCTTAATGGAAAAAACTCACAAAAAAAATAATAAAAATAACTAAATATAAGTTAAAGATATATACATTTAGAAAAGCATGTAGCAAGATTCTAAACCATAGATATTCATGTTCATTTTGTCTTAGACATTCTTAATTTGTAAATAGGTTTTGTTACAATACCATGGCTTATCAATAGCACATGCCCAAAAATCCATAACTAATTTCATATGGCACTTGTTCATATGGCAACTTTTTTTAATTAATGAATTTAATTAAAGTGAAAAAATACATAACTACTTTGGAAATAAATCTCAGCCTTTGGTTTGTATATACTACTAAGAATATTCAAAAATATTCCATGGAGGTTAAATTCCTACCATCCACCTAATAATATTTAATAACTAAATCAAAATTGTGGGATTCCTATTGTAAAATAGATATCTTTATTGACATAATTAAAGACATATATTAATCGCTAATGCATTTCTATGTAATTCACAAACCCTGGAGATTGGTGACCGCTACATTGTGAAATATTTGTACCACGAAGATCCACTCAAAGGGATCACTTCTTGTTCGCTCAACCATGAAGGAATATTTGTACCAAGGAGATGTTGTAATAGAGACAATGCTTTTATGTTTTTCAGTTTTTAAAAATATTTAATCAACCTTTTATAATTTATAAAGTAAAAAAAAAAAAAAAATAGAAAACTCAACAAAGTTATAATAAGAAAAACCAAAAAAAATTAAAGATTTATTTAATCGCCCAAGAACACTTCAAATCTATGATTCAGAAACATAATTACTAAATACCATATATATATTTATATATATATATTATATATATATATATATATATATATAATATTAAATATAATAACACAACATCAACAATAGAGTGCTATAATCTTACTTTTAAATTGATAATGTATCTCATTTATCAAAATCACCTCTCTCTCCCCTAATTTAGGGCAAATTTTAAACTCTTCCTACTTTAAAATCGTAACTTGGGGTAAACTTTCAATATTGATGTAAACTTTCAATTTTAATACAAACTTTACAATCAATTTGATGTAGACAAAGTATTTGGTGAAATGTGAGAAAGAAAAGTTAATTTGGGGTTTGACAAGGATTGAAAATTGTTTTACAAAATTGTTGAGCCTGTGTGGCTTCGTAAGGGTGATATGCCTCCCTTGAGGTGCCTGGTTGCTTGTTTGGAACATGTAAACTAAGGTTTTAAGGTTGGGGATCTTAAAAAATTTCCCATTTTTGTTAAGTTTTTGTCTAGATAATCTATGTGCATCAAGGTAAAAGCGACAAACGTTATAGTTTTGGTAGATGAAAGCATTCATAAGATTACAAGAATCCTTGTGGGAGTGACTAGGCTACTCTATGAAAGAATGCTACTGAGGATGGAAAATGGTCTCAAAGATTATGGAATTAAAAAGTAGAGCATTGTTTTCTTTTTTTTCTTTCTTTTTTTTTCTTTTTTGAAAGGAGGTGCTAAGGGCAGCAGGGCATCTTCTTCTTCAACGCCTGTGTATTTTAAGGGATCCCTAAAGCCGAATCTCAGTTCTCCGACTCCTAAGGAGCTCTCAGGTCAAGATTTTATGGTGGAACATTACTTGGATACATAACTGCTAGAGGTGAATGACATCATTAATAAGAGAACAACATATTTTAAAAGTCAAGGGATTATATGTTGTTTTAATTGCTTTTGACCCTCGACATCTACCCTCCGAGATTAGACCTACCAGAACTGGTCCCAAAATATAAATTGTTATTTTGCTTGAAAGGATATTTTGTGGTTTTCTTCAGATATCTAGAACACGGAAATAATATTTTTTATTAGAGACCATAGTTTTGGGGCTGAGTTGGTCTCTTCATTATGCATGGTTTTTAGAGTTTAATCCTCCTATCATGAAGACCTTTCACATTCCTATTTCGGTTAGAATTCCAAACTTTCCTCTTCAATGGAGCTGGCGAGAGGTCCTAGCGAATGTTGGTGAATCTATAGGTCGTTTAATCAAAGTAGATAGGAAAGATTGACAAAATATTTCTAAGTTTCATTTGCATATGCATGGAAGTGGACTGTAGTGAATATTTACTAGATAAAAACGAGCTCAAGTGGGAGGGTAAGGAGTATACCCAACCATTGGACTATGAAAATATGACTTTCAAGTGTAAAATTTGCCAACATCTTGGGCACCTTGAGAATGCATGTCCCTCTTCAAAAGGGGTGTTTTGTAAGGAAGATCCGAAGAGAAGCGACTGTGGATGGAGAGAATTGAAGGTAGCATCGAATATGAAGATTTTTGCAAGTCAAAAGAAGAACAACTCTCAACAACAAGATACATATCCTAGTAACTAAGCCTCTCAAGTTACAATGCAACCCTAGTACCATTGATTGACACCCTCAGTAGAGGAAAGTATTTTGGCAAAGGAGACGAATAAAATTTTAGCCATAATTGCACGTGTAATTAGTAGGCTTCGAAGAGAACTTTACCATAATTGCACCTGTAATTAGCAAGCCGAAGCGCAACCATGAGTTTGATTATACAAATAGGAAAAAAGAACTATCAAATTCTGTTGATCTCGTTGCTATGATACTTTCTCAAAAGAATCAAGAAACAACATTATCCTTAATTGTGATGGAGTGCTCACTAAGATAAATGGATATTCCCCAAAAAAAACCTCATAAATCATCTTAGTATTTAAAATCATAAATATAATAAATATACTTTGATGTATCTGATTTCCTGGTATAACTTGCTTTTTGAAATTAATAAAATTTAATTTAAAAAAACACAAATAATAGATAATTATATTTTTATGTTATTTTATTAATTTAAAAATAAAATATTATAATTTCATAATGTATGAGTGAAATAAAAAATAACAATCAAATATAACGGCTGAGATTACTTGCAAATCCAGCGGAAATCAAATATATGAGGCGTTATCATCTTATTCTGATTGTTATTCTTCATCGAAATACGCGAACGAGGGCGGAGCGACCAGTCGGTCGAGACAGCGTACAGGTTGGGCGCTGGGGCATTCGACAGAACGACATCAGGGCGAGGTCCGTGACAGTTCGGGGAAAGACGAAGGCCTGTTTGTATGTCCGATATATCCGAACCGATAGACGCACAGTGCGGCAGTGGCTTGACTGTTCGGTGGAGCCGAACGACAGAGACACATAGCGCAGTGGAAGTGTAACTGTTCGAGAAGTGAGGCTGCGGGTCTGTTTGGGGATCCGGACGAAGAGAGCGCAAGGCACGGCAGGAGTACGATCGTTCAGTGGAGCGGAACGAGAAGTGTGCAACGTGGCAGAAGCGTGATCGTTCGGGGAGAAAGACCGTGGGTCTATGTTCTGTTGAACCAATCAAAGAGTGACAGCAGTCCGGGACTGCGACAGTTCGAGAAGAGGTCGCGACCTGGTGGAATCGGACAAAGAAACGCGCACAAGTGTAACTGTTCGATGATAGGTCGAGAACCTGGGATAACCATCATAACTCAGCAGTGAACGACGTCGGTTGGAGGAACTGTCATACAGTTGTTCGGATCAAGCAAAGAGTGTCTGAAGCACACCAAGTGCAAACGACCCGGCAACTAATTCGGACAGAAGTCTGCGGCAAGGTCGTAAGGCTGTAATATTTCGGTGGTAAAGAGTTGAGCTGGGATTGGACGATAGCGCACGGAGTGCCAACAGTCAATCCACGATCGGGGAGGCCGTGGGCCTGTGATAAAGCCGTGGGACCGTAGTAGCTCACGCAATTGTAAAAACGACAGTTGGCAAAGTAATAAACTTGTTTTGGGGGCGCAGCTTATTTGGAGTTGGCCCCCCCATATTAATTGGTGCTAATGTATTAAGTTTATTATTGCTGCAGTTATGGTCGAATAAATTATAAGTTAACAAAAATATTTGGGAATTATATTGTTGTTAATTATATGAGCATTCAGTTATGATGTTGATAAGCAGAAATTAACATTAATAAAGTGAGAGGCGTAGTCCACTTTGCCCGAACCCGGCAAAAGGTGGTGCCGCACTCCCCGTTGACAAAAAAAAAGTTACGGGGGCGTGACAGTGGGTAATGGACCACATGTTCACCATCGCCGTCGTGCCCGCCGGAACGCACATCCCGTTTGCCATGAACCAATCCTCAGGCGTAGTCCACTTTGCCCGAACCCGGCAAAAGGTGGTGCCGCACTCCCCGTTGACAAAAAAAAAGTTACGGGGGCGTGACAGTGGGTAATGGACCACATGTTCACCATCGCCCTCGTGCCCGCCGGAACGCACATCCCGTTTGCCATGAACCAATCCTCCGTGCAGAGGCGGGCCCATGATAAGAGAGGCCCTGGTGGATGTATCATCAGACACTCCTTCACCACCGCCTGTAGATACGGCAACTTCTCGATGTCGTCTTCTGTTACGCTTCTGTTGCGCCCGACAACCGCGTCCAGCTCTCCCTGAAGTTTGCTTTGCACTTGCGGATTGAGCAACAGCTCTGCCATTGCCCATTCTGTAAGCAAAGCTGTTGTGTCTGTGCCGCGGAATATCATTTCCTGCATCAAAACAAAATAAGACACGAAACTTTTTCATTCTAACACAAAAATAATAATTGTGTGGTGCTTAATTATGTTACCCATAGAACTGCGATCATATCGTCGTCGTCGAGCTTCTCGTCTCCTCGGAGCGAAAGGAGGACATCCACAAAGTCTGAGTCGGCCGTGTCGTCCCTCTGCCGATGCTCGTCGATGATGTTCTTGACAAACGATGTAACACGCGGAACAAGCCGAGCGCAGCGGCTGTGGATTCTGAGTGGATCGAGTAGTCGCAGCCATGGGAGATGATCAGCCCAGTTGAATGCTCCAAGAAGCTCGAATCCCTCATTCACCATCTCGCGAAGATTCTTCTGTCTCAGCATCCACCGACCGTCAACCGAAGACACTTCCCATTATATTATTAAGGGCCGCTTTCTGGAGATGTCGACGGAGCGTGACGGCGCCGCCATTAATTTCAGACTCATCCCTTATGTCGGAAAGCATTGTCGTGCAGTCCACCTGACGACCGACTTCGTAGGTTGCAATTCGGCGTGGAGAGAAGAGATGAGTAGCAGAAATTCTTCGCAGGAGTCGCCAATAGTTACCGTTGGGCGCAAACCCCATCGCCCTGCCGAACATTAACTGCTGAACGGAGTGTTTAAGTGGTCGGTCTGCAAAGTGAGGGGAGCTGAGCAGGTCTCTGGCCACGTCAGGATCCGATGTAATCACGGCTGGTGTTGAGCACAAGCTAAAGGCCATGATTTTCTTGGCACCATGGAGACGAGCCAGATACTCAAGCTTTCGGTGAGCAAGTCCGACGCTCATGTCCATGAGGCTTCCGATAACGGGCCATCCTTTGGGGCCAGGAATGGCGATGGCTTTCTTGTGTCTCGCAGCAGCCCATGCACATCCTCCAGGGCTGAACCAAGAAACCATTGCACCACAAACAGCGACAATAAGCAATTAAAGAGGAGTGCACACCCTCTTATAGCCGGAGGAGTGAAGCAATTCTCCATTGCCTAAGATACAGATGTAAGTAATTATGGAATGAGTGAATGGAAAGCGAGTTAAATGGAAGAGGAGTGCACACCCTCTTATAGCCGGAGGAGTGAAGCAGGGGCATGTGGGAAAAATATGCTTCCAAGAAAATAACAGTGGTGGCTGTACCAGCGGCACCATCTCCGGCATTATCCAGCCCAATTTACTTTCCTAGTGGAACAGGGAATACAAAATCCATTGAATGCGTTCCACGCCAGCCTAGATAACGATGCATGGATGCACGGATTTAATTGCCCCTTCCTTGGCAATTCATTCCATTACGATTGATGTATCAATCTTGTCCGCCGTCAGACAGATTTGATGAAAGAACTTTGTCACGCCGTCAGACAGATGCGACGTGAGAACTTTGTCGCTTCCTACTAAATCAGAGGTGGAAAGAGTGACGATAACATGAGATTGATATCCAATAATAAGACCCTACACAAGTGGGAGGTCAAACGTATATCACTGAACATCATATCCTCTCAAATGTTGAGAGGTCAAGGAACAAAGATTACTGAAACAACTCTGAACATCACAACCTCTCGAATGTTGAGAGGTACAAGGAAGTAAAAGTAGATTCAAAGAAGTAACTAAACATTAATATATATGCGCAAGTAGTCCACGTCGCGTCGTCCAGATGTAAAATTAGCTTAAATGCGATGGTTTCGATTATTTATCTATTAAGGTTATCCATAGATAAAACAATGCATACTCACAGCACAGCGGTTGTTATTCAGCTCTTAGTTATTGGCAGTAAACGAAGTTCAATAAGTATACGTTGCTCGTAAGACGATAGTATACGTAACACTATCAAGGGGTCATTAGAACGTTTTGCCGAGTTACATAGCGGTGCATGAGTGGGGTTGTGAAAGGGCAACGACCATACTTGCTGTATAAGTTATCTCCTTTTCGTTTCGTGGAGTTGTCAGAGTGTAATAACCATACTTTACCTGCGGTATAAGTTGCAGGGACATTAAGATTATCCTATCCACTTTTTTTCAAAGGTTTATGGTGTATTTCTTGTTTGTATTTTTTGTTTAGTATATGATGCGTATTTTCGTTTTCTATTTATGTCTCTTATTGGTGCCAATCTGTTATAGATTGCGTCGGGCGTTTTGGTTAATTAAATTAAGTCATTTTCTGGTTAACTTGATTGTTTTTAATACTACATAAAATAATTTTTTTTATTTGTATTTAGCTTTTTAGCCAATTATTTTTTTTAATTAAAGTTTGTATCTTATTAGTCCCTGCCCTCCGGGCCTGGCAGGCACTATAGCAACCGGTTTTGGTCGGTGGGCAATAGTTTGGCACAGTAACCCAGGTTCATATGTAAACAAATTTTAACTTAAGCCAAAGTTTGGTGCCATAAAATATGTTTCCCAATGCTTCCCGATGCTGTTAACCAATGAAATCAACGCTCATCTTATTTGGCCTCAGTACGAGGTATGCGGCCTGAAAAGTTAGGAAACTGTTAAGGAAGGAGCTAGGTTAATTAAAACAGTGTCGCGTGTCTGAAGTAATGCTATCGCAAAGATAGCATTAATTCCTTAACATTTAATGTTAGAACTAACATTACGGGGAAAATGGCATAGGTTAGGTCTATTAACCACGAGACAGGTCTATTAACCAGGAGACACATGCCCTATATGGTGGAATTTGCATGGAAGCAGTGCGTGTCAATTTGCATGGAAGCGAGACTTTACTTAGCCTCCCTTAAAACGCCTTCACCCTCAGCTGCTGCTTCATCTGCAACGCATTATGCTAATTCATATCCTCCTTGCGCTCCATCCTGCACCATAGCTCTCAGCTCTCGGCGGTGGCTTCCTGCCCACTCCACCCTGCAAGAAGTAACCGACGACATTGGATGCCAAGGATGTTGCATACCAGGTATATTTCTGCAACGACATATTTTATAAAATAGAAAATAACCAGGCTTTTTACCAGGCTTTTTACCAAAAGATGCAATTTAGTAAAAGTTAGTCCAGCTTTACTCCTAACAGAAAGTCTAGCATAAATCAATGCAAAGCATAATTAAATTCATTTTCTTGACAATAAAATTAACAACCATGCAGTAGTCGACTTTACTCTAACAAAAGGTCTAGCTAATAGCATAAATCAGTGCACAACATATTTTAATACATTTTCCTAATAATGAAATTAACAAGTGCGTACTTGTCTGCATGAAGCAGGTCTAACAACCGGAGTCTGTGAAATTGAATCTGCAAAAACAATACCAGGCCTGCAAAAGTATCCTTTGTCTGGAGCACAATGCCTATCTTCGCGACACAGGCACAGGCCCTCGAGAGCACAGGCATCCTTATCCAGCACCACGCTCGAATTTCCAATTTGCAGCAGAGCATCTGTCCAGTCGTTGGAAAACAGGCCCTCTGGGTCATATTTGTGTTTTGCTTTAATGAATTCACCGTATTTAGACTCCGAGTACTTTTCCATAACGCCATGGAATGCAGTGTTGCGGTTCTTTCCCCAGTGAGGAGTGCCCCCATACTTGAACAGGGCCATCTGCTCTATTTCCTCCAACACATCTTCATCAAGCCTCGGACTCTCGCCCTCTCTAGCCCTGTAATATGTCATATCCACCGCCACAGAGTCATGCTCTGCGCCCAAATACGCAGACCCTGCCAACCACTTCACAAACCTCATCAGAATTCCATTGTAGAGCTCAAATCCGCAGAGACTTCCGGGTCTCAGGTCTCCAAGTCGTTTCACATCCTTAATGAACTCTGAAATCTTTGAAAGCTCGATCGCCACTGCAGTCTGATGAAAGAAAAGGCCCTTCACTCTGGGATCCCACGCATAGGCCGTGAGCAATGCATCAATGGGAGAATTCAGACATGATCCAGAGGCCTGCATCATGTTCTGGAATCCTACTACAGGATAGCCATAGCCCTCCCCGTCCCTGTTATGGAGCCCAAATCCGCCACGCACCATGGCCATTGTCTCTGCCTCTGCGCACGCGCATTTCCCCATTCGGTTCTGTGAAGCTTCTTGAACTTCTTTTGAATGGACAATGCCATGACACATCAAATATCAATACCAATCAACAATTAAATTACCAGTCTTTATACACATGAATTTGAGAGATGTATGTTATATACCAGACATGCGAGCAGTGGCTAATAGCATGGTGGGTATGGGACGAAATCCAATGAAGTCATTCACACCATCGCCTGAAACATTCATGGAGACTCTGTCATCAATCCTGTAAAGCACCTTTCGTTGCGAAGGGTACCATCACGAAGAATTTAGTACGCCATGAAAATTAACCAGAAAAACCTTAGAGAAACAATGGCTTTTAAATATTTATCATAGACAAGGAATCTGAATTAGCATACATCGTCAAAATATTTAGCGTCGAAAAATCTTACAAATAGTATATACAACCAAAATGCTACCCGAGCCTCTTGGCAGAAACTGCTACCCGGGCCTCTTGGCAGAAACTAACCTGATCACCTGCCTGTAAATTCCTTAATTCATCACTGACTGGCATCAACTGTAGGGAACATGCGGTCATGGGTACTGGCGCACTAGACGACGTGGTTGAAGGAACCGGAACAATGTCCTTCCGAACAAATTCGATCTGAATATCTGCCCATACCTGATAATACTCTGAGAACCTTGGCAGCAGCGATGGCGGGTGCAACTGTGGAAACCCTGGACAACTTTACTTTCATTTGGTCATCTGCGATGGCCGCAGGATAGAAACGGCTCCATGTGGTGGTGAATATGTGAAGTCGCCATGATCACCATGCATAATGCCATTTGTGTGACCCACCTGCATGTATGAAACATGTCACCATCACTATCTTATCTTATGTTATGCTTATCTTATTCGGAGTTGTCTTAACATAAATTTCTTCTACACCATTTATAGTTCAGGTTACAATACCACTTTGTTTCATATCCACACGGAATAATTCGTTTATTATTTACGATATGACTCATCTTTTTGAGAAGCGACATAAATACGAGCATTGCATGTGAAATATTCTATATGTCCGGCTAGTGAAAATGACAAAGATATAGATATGGGAACTGATTGATTGTTTTTTTTATAAGAAAACAAGAAAAAAGAAGACAGCATAACCAGCGGGGTTGATTAAAAGAGAAATGAGTGAAACCGATCAGGCTTACTTTTCTAAAATTATTACATGCTAGTCTAGAAAATCATTCATTTTCTTCAGTTCTTGTCTATTCTCGCAGCCATTAATCTAGTTAGTTCAACCATCTTCTATTAAATCACTGAAGCATGGGAAACATGGTCTCCATAATAGTGTTCAAAGTAATATGAAACCTTACATCATGTGACATACACATGCTGATTAAGCATCCTTATCCAATACATTTTTTTTTATTAGAAAAAAACGCTTTCTTCATTGTTAAAAAAAAAATACATTCACTGAGTTTTCTCCTTTACATCTGAGACAAAAAGCTATACTATATACTATATCCACATATAGATAGTATGTTCTAGAGATTTTTCTTACGCCCAGTTCGACAGAACATTAACATGCTGGCTTCGGGATATTTCCCTCCAACTTCAGCCCATTTTCACAGTCATTACCTGTTTCCAAGTCCATGGATTCCTAAGATGAAGAAACTGCCATTGTCGCGTCGTCGACAGAGCTGTGGAATGTCTCAACCAAAGGACTCGTGTCTTTCGCTAACATCCATTCCGGCTCTTTCGTCTGCCTCGGCAGCTGGCAAAGTTACCCCTACTGGTTTCTTCAGCCCTACATGAAGCAAAGATTTTCTACATGAAGGACACGAGGGTTTGGAAATAAGCCATGCATCTATGCAATCCCCATGGAAACTGTGACAGCAATCTGGTAATACTCGCACCTTTTCTCCTTCCATGAATTCTGACAAACATATAGGGCAATCCAGGGCTCTAAGTGGAGAGCTTATACTATAAACCCTTGGTGGAAGTGCTGCTAGATCCATTTTCCCGATACCAGTTTTAGCTCTTTCGACACTTACATGAAGTGATGGTTCAGACACCACTGCCTGCCGTCTACTACACAATACAGAAAACAGGTTTTCAAATGAGCATGGGGTAAACTATCGTAGCTCCACAGTCTCTCCTGCATACTACGATGATGCGAAGAAGCCATTTATCATTGTTGATGCGAGAATCATTGTACATGTGAGCAATGTTCACAGCAGGTGTAACACAGTGCTTGAAAATCGACCTGTGCTGCAGCTCTGTTTGCAAGTGAGCTGCATCGTTTCCATCCTCAGATTGTGGTTCTCCTCTGTCTGGGCGTAGATAATAGTTTGATTGACTGGACTTCCTCAGGCGACAGCAACAACGACCAGATTTCTCCGCGCCAGAGTTTATTTGCAACCTAACAAACACACTGCTTAAAGATTTGGTTGGACTTTTTGTTTGACTATTGGGCTGGGGCAGGGACTAGCTGCCCCGTAGCCCGTCTTGTTATTTATAGAATATGGCAATCCATAATCGACCTATTATTCTTCCTAGAACAAAATTATTTTAATTAAAAAAGTTAATTAAATGAGTATGATATATTGGAATAATGAAGAAAATTTGATATATATATATAAACAACACAACATAATCATAATTAATAAACTAATATTTACTAAAATTTTAAAAAGATAATAATAAAAAAAAATTATTTTAAAGAATTTAAATAAAAAATAATTTTGAAAAATAAAAATTAGTTAATAGATTTTCTTAGTTGAATCACATGGGTTTATTATCTCTAAAATTTAAATTACATGTGTTTATTTTATAAAGTATAAATACATTTTTAGTAGATATTCATAGTCAAATAATGTAGTAAGGTGAATCTCTTTTCCCAAGGAAATCATACACCAATTGAAAATAAATAAACATTAAAATGAAAATAATAAAATATTAATATAATAAAATGGAATCACATATATATGAGATTGAATAAAGATTAACTGAAAATACTAAAAATTATAAAATACTAGAATGATGGTGGTGGTGGTGGTGGTGGTGGTGGTTAACGTCCACTAAGACCAAAATTTGGTTTATCAGACTTAAAGAAACAAATTATTTAGTTTGATTTAAGATTTTATTCCTATGCTCAAAAATCTTGGAGAGAAGCCTCCGAGCTCACTATAATTTTGACATCGTAAAAGGCTAGGATGGTCAGTATTGCAACAAAGCTTATGAAACTGAGATCTAATGTGGTTGTACGTGGGGCACTCTAAGAGGAAGTGATTTTCATCCTCGATGGTCATATTCTCATAGAGATGGCCAATCCTTTCCGTCCATGGTGTTTTAGGAACCGCCCAACGACCCGTTTCACTATGGAACTCATGAGAGTTCGTTTTAATCTTGGCTATATTAATTTTCTTCTTTGAGCTAGTTAAAATAGAGAGATACTTTTGATCTTCTAGGGTGGGGTTGATGACCTCCTTATAATATCTTAATTTTCTTTTAGCTGCTAAATCTTTCTCACACCACATTTTTTCTTTGAACTTAGAAATAAAAATATTTTTAATGTTATTAACGTTTTGCAATGCAACATTCTCATCGATCTCTCAATGGTTTAACCAGGCCCTCATGTCTTTATACCAACTTCGTTTGAGCCTTAGGTGGTTTTGGCTAGAATTTAAGGCTAGCTTAGGTACTCTATGCTCTCCTATGTTATTGAGTTTGTGCTTGTACAACAAAAGCCTAGTCATAGCTAGGCTCTCGATAGGGGAAAGACCCACTTCTATAAGGAGAATAGGATATGGTGTATTTCTTTTAATTTTGAGGTTATACGTTATAAAACGCTTCTAGATTTGCTCAATATTTCTCCAGGATTATCTAGAGATGTTGCAACCCCAAACCTCACATCCATATAAGATAACAGGAGTGACTAAATTATCAAACAGGAACTTCTTCCTATCCCACATTACGAGGTTTTCCAGTTTACAATTATTTTCAAGACCAAAATAAGCTTTCCACCCCCTATTAATCCTTTTCTCAATGATATAGTTCGAGTTGAGCTTGTGATGAATATCAATTCCTAGTTACTTGTAAGAAGACACTTCCTCCAAGTTACTATTGTCATACATAAAATTAGCATAAGTGTCCTTCTTGGATTTGATAATCATAACTTTTGTTTTGTTAGTGTTAGCAGTCTTACCCATGGTAGAGCAGAAATCCTTAAGAATTCTAAGAGTTACCTAAAAATCAATAAATTAAAATAAGTAAAAGATTAAAAAAAACATTAAACAAAATATAAAAAATTAAATAAATAAACAATAAAATTAAAATACTAAAAATAATAACAAATAAAAAAAAAATCTAAACTATCTATCTATATGGTTGAGATTGAATTAAAAATACTAAAAATATATAAAATTTAATTTTAAAATAATAAAATCATATGTATGAAATAATAATAAGATAAAAATATATTTAAGAAACAAAATATCAAATAAAAGGAAAAAAAGTAAAGAAGGCCATTAAAATCATCATGAAATATAAATATGAAGAGTATTAAGAGGATACAACTAAGGTTTAAAGATAAATAAACTAAATCATATAATATTAAAAATTTAAATATAAATATTTTCTAATAAAATAATTAAATTGGAATGACATTTTGTAATTTCTAAGGTAGATTTTTTATTAACGATACAATGAGAGTTATCAAAAAGATTATGGAATAAGATATTGTAGGATAATTTGAAAGTTGTTTGAGATTTATAATTTATAATTTTTAATGGGAAATATATAAATAACTTAGGGTGTAAGTATGGTTTCCCTTTTCTTTTATAGTAACCAATTTGTTTATGGAAGATTTTTTGAAAAAAGTCGATATTATTTCGCTTTTCTATCTTGTATTTTGGTTAGATTCTTGGAAAATATTTTTATCATCTAACACCGTGGTCATGAAAAATTGGAAATATTTAAGGATTACCTTAATACCAAGGAAAAATATATGTAAATTTATCTTAATGTGTAGAAACCCTCACTAATCTTGCTAATTCTTATTATCCAAATTGTAAAATGTTTGGCAATATTTATGCAAAATATTCAAATCTTCTAAAGAGTTTATATAGTTTCTATAAAATTTCGATGATTGGTAAGGTAAAATAATTTAAACCCATAAAATTTGAGTGAATCAATTTTATAAAATATTAAAATTCATCAAGAGTATTGTTGGCAAAAATCATGAAAAAATAGTCCACGAGCAAAATTTAGACTCTAAAATTTCCCCTACTTAAGGGTCTATCAAATACATTAACTTGATGAAGGATATTTACATTGATGGTAGCTTTGTTCTTTTAGATGTTATTATTACTATAAAAAGAAGGATGGCCTCATGGCACACTAAATTTGTGAAAAAAGAGGCTTGCATAAAATAATACCTCCACACTAAATCTATCACCTTTGGGATTAGAAACTTGGGGTTCTCAATACTTTGCCAATAGAGGTTGGAGAATCTCTAATAATAAGAATGAAAAACTCATATCCTAAAAGCTATCAATATAATGGCTATAAGAAGTACCAAGTGATTTAGGCCTTTTACAATGGTAGTAACATTATGACAAAATAGAGACTTGAGAATCTCTAATAACAAGAAGAAAAAAGTCATGACCTTATAGTACTCAATAATAATGGTTGTAAGAAGCACAAAGTGATTATGGAATTTAAGTGCACTAGTAAAATAATGAGAGAATAGGAGGACATCAATAATGAGTTTCCCTAACTTTTCCTACCCTACATATAACGCACTACAAACAGGCTTACTTATATTTTAAGGAGGAAGAATATTATTCCACTTTAAAACTCATTTCCACTATTCAAATCTATTCCATCAATGACCTTATTGATCTTTCCAATCAAATAGGTCTTCACATACTTCCCTACTCATGTTGTAAAAATTACATGAGTGAAACTAGATGTCCCATTAAAATCCCAACCATATCCATTTTATCGATATTAAGCACAATATTTCTTGTTCCTCTACCTTGTCAAAATACTCCGATAAGATAGCATAATATTTGCATGGAATATGCTAATGTTCTAGAAAAATTTTATTCCTATCATCATAGAAAATGTAGGGAAATGATTAAAATATAAAAGATACCAAATAATGTCGATAAAGATGATGGTTAGAATGTCAGTGAGAATAGCATCCCTATATTTATGCCCAACTATTTTTATACCTCTATTTGTCACTTTAGGATTCATAGGGGACGTACTGAAGCCATTTTTATAAAATTGCATGTTATTGGCCCAAGATTCATCATTTTGAGCATAATCCTTATTTTCACAATATAAGGAGTGATCAATCGCATCTTGTACTCTTTTTATTTGTTTTATGTGTGACTATTCGTTTGCTTCTCTCATCAAAATGTGATCAACCTAGAAGCTTCTAGATTCAAGGAGTTTCAAAGAGATCAACTTTGGATAGTTTAGCCATGATCCACTGTGATCCTTAGAACATTTGTATGACCTATTGTTAATACAATTTCAAATTGTTAACCTATCTATAGCACTCTTACATTGTTCAACAAAAAAAGGGTAAATCAATAGTATGAGATCTCAATCAATTGAGAAATTTGTGCTCCTAGAATATGACTAGAAAGAGACATATGTGCTATTATCTTAAAAATTTAGAGATAGTATATCACTCTAGTTATATTATGAGATCATAAGCTTATCAACCAATTGAGCTCCCATACCCCTTGATTTGAACTTCTTTTAGAGAAGAAGCGCTTCACTGGGAGAAATATCATACTACATGCATTCATATTGGGGGATACATATTGAGGAATAATGACATAATATATTGAGCATATAATACATGGTAAAGGGTTTTTATATGTTTTGTATAAAAAATGGAGCTCAAAGTTAATGAAAAATATCAAGGTATATGAAAATTAATGAAAAAATGGATACCTACAATATTTAGTGAAAGTAAGGGCTTTTTGAATTGGGAAGGTGTATTGGGTTCATATTGGTAGGGAGCTAAATAAAATTATTTTTAGACACATTTTGCAAGATTTATTCAAATTAAGAGTATTTTTTAGTTTGCCACGAACACATTTGATATGTCAGAGGTTCATTGAGTGAAGTCCCCATGTTTTAGAAAATGATGGAGGAGTTTTAGAGATAGTTATAAAGCTTTGAATTTGATAAAAATAAGGTCATACATAGGTTGCAAGTCTTGTGATATATCACAGATAGAAAATTATGAGATGAACTCCTTGAATCTAGAAAGTTGTAGCAATAATTGCTTTTTGCATGAGATCAATGAGTGATTGGTTGCATATTGAATACGTATAAGATGTGATTAGTCACTCCTTGTAGGTAGGAAAAGAGAAAATGTGCTTGAAATGGTGAATTTTGTGATAATGACATGTAAGTTTAACAAGATGACATCAATAAGTTCCCAAGAGTAAAATAGAGCTAGCTTAAAAAATGAACTTCAAGATAACCACTCCTCTGTTTTACTTTTATTTTCCCCTTTGTCTTAATTTAGTTAGGCATATTTCTTTTATGTTGATGTTTTCCCTTTTTTCTTTAATTCTTAACTTTTGTTTCCTCATTATTTCATAGGATTTTCATTTTAAAATTTTAAAATTTTACTTTTAATGATTTAAAGTTCCTTTTTTGAGACCTTTTAAATCTTTTTGTTTTCCACTTTTCAATTTTGTTAGCTTTATTTTTTCAAGACAATGAATAAAGAAATAACAATCATTGTACCTAAACAAAAAAGATAACCCCAATTTAAATCTCATTG